>JAMYHX010000020.1:0-211994 GCA_025529335.1 Rhizopus sp. PT2906 | reverse complement strand
ATTTCATGCTTAATATACACATATTTTGTACGACAAGGCTCCTACATATACGACATTCAATTTGTCAGCAAGCGAAACCAACCAATGGTAAACGTGACAATAGAATTTAACGATCGCGAATTTTACTCTTGGCATCAGTGTCAATAGTTATTAGAAAAACTGTATAGCTCATTACAACGCCTACGTATTTATGAATCTGAAGCCCATGCTTCCATCTTCCACAACCTTTCTACTAGCTGTCCGAATCTGAAAGAATTGCGTTTGTATGATATTACTACTTTTGCTGATACGACTTCAGAAAGAAAGAATGTAGTAGATTTGCAAGATATGACATTACAAAGTTTATTTCTAAGTCTAACTACTAAATATGTATCTGTAACAAGCCATGGGGGCACGTATGCTATCAATTGCAAAATGAAAAGTATAAAGAATTAACGTTTAAAAAACCCAAAGGCACAAGACACGGTCAGTCCTAAACGCATTTACTATGTCTATTATCGTCATGTTGATAAACTCGTATTAAGACACCATTCACCCATTGAGGGATACAATTCCCAAAATAAATAATAAAAAGCCGACAAAATCTTTACTCTTCCGTTCTTTTTTGAAATAATATGGCCAAGAAGACAGAAGCAGTGACACCTGGTCAGCGTCTCGGTTACGCTGCTGATTATATACAAGGTCCAGGCACATATGAGCGCGATGGATTACTTTATGCAAGTGTTGTTGGACAACGATACATTGATCAATCAAAGGATGGAGGAGTAAGAATCTGATTAATGTTGCCCTTGTTTTTTTGACTTATTGTTTGATCAACAGTTACCTACAATCAGAGTATCTAAAGAAAAAGAACAATCAGCTGTACCAGAAGTTGGTAGTGTGGTAAAAAAAACAAATTCTAATTTATTGCTTTGATCAAGTGGCTTAATGTATATTTAGATTACGGGTAAAGTTATTCGTGTTGCACCTCATCAAGCCATGATTGCCATCATGATTGTAGATGACGCGCCTTGTAAAGAAGATTTCATGGGAATTATCCGGTAATATGTCACTCTTTCTATTGATATAATGATTCTTGTTCTGATCCTTAGAAATATAGAACACAAGATGTCCGTGCAGCAGAAAAAGACAAGGTCAAGATTTACAACTCGTTTAGACCTGGTGATATCATCAAGGCAGAGGTCATTTCCTTGGGTGATGCACGATCTTATATCTTGTCAACAGCCAAAAACGAATTAGGTGTTATCTTTGCTATGAGTGTTGCTGGTGTACCCATGATACCCATTTCCTGGCAGGAAATGCAATGTCCCAAGACAAAGACTATTGAACTGAGAAAGTGTGCTAAACCAGTTTAAGCAATAAAGGAAAAGAAAAAAGAAATGTATATAGTTTATTTGAATGGTATTTATAATGGTATGCTGGGCTTTCTTATGTTGGCAGGCACTTGATCCTCAGGATACTTCCATTCTGGATGATTATACAATTCTATCGTATTTGCACGTTCCCATTTTGGTGAATCTATTGAGGATGAGGGGTTAAATTATATATATATATATATAAATATAAAGTAATATATTGTGTGTATACCTATTGTAGACGGATGATGTAATTTATTTTGCAAGCCAAGCTCCATCAAGGTGGACCTACAGGCCACATCACGATGTGTTTGCAGTTTAAAGTTGTGTATGTGTTCAGTACACTGATGTCCATGTGCATAAGCAAGATAAGTAAGAACCGCTTGATCTTGTCTATGGTTTGCTCTTGAAGAACCAGGTGGAGCAATACAATCCTTTTGTAAACCACATTCAAACCATGGAAGGATGATATCATTCACAATAGTTGAATTTGTCGTGTCAAATCCAATGGCTGCTCCATTACAATTTGACTTGTACTTGTATTCTTTAATATTTGCCTTAAAAAATTTAAACATACCCGGATGAGTCCATTTGCCCATGTAGGATGTACTCTTGGGTGACCAAAATCCTTGGTAGTCTTGAGTGATGATATTGGGAATATTGAGGATAAATTCAGTTGTTACTTGATTTCCAGCATCAAGCCACACGAGAATTCCGCCATATCGTACACGAGCATCATTGACGATACCTGTCTTCCAAGCATATTGACCTGCGTCAATAGCAACATCCCAAAAGCGAGGATATCGTTCATGATCAAACAAGATAACCTCATCCACTAATCCATTGGCTTGAAGTTGGTCTAATACTGGTAACTGAGTTCTGTTCATCCCGATATTATAAACAACAACTCTTGGAAATTGATGGTCTTCTACAGTAGGTTTTATCTCATTTAAAGAATACAAGAAGCTTTCTAGAGAACATAAATGGTTTGCACTTGACCCTGTAATGATCGTATAGGGATACTGTTTAGATTTATTGCCATGGATACCTAAAAAAAAAAAAAAAAAAAAAAAACAATGAATTCTGTATTACTTTTATATTGCTTTTTATCCAAATTTGTATAATTTACTTTTAGTGTTACTAAAGTATTTGTGATAATCTTTTACTGTTGTTGTTAGGAAGTATCCAAGTAAACACAGACACATGATTTGAATAAACAACACTTGCTTTGATCGATTCATGATTGGATTAAATGACATTTTTAATATATCAGCTATTTTTCCATAGACACACACACAGAAAAAGAAAGAGAGAAAGAGAGTGAAAAGAAGGTATACAGGCAAGAAGAAAGAAAAAGAAAAAAAACAAAAAAAAAACAAGGAGGCAGCTAAAAAAGAGAGTGGAAGAAAAGGGTTAATTATATGGAGTTTTATTTTAAAATTTGTGCTACAAAATTGTGTAAGGGCTTCATTAATGTCAATATGTGTTTCTTTAGCGATGGTATTGACAATCTATCTGAATCAGCGGCTGAATAATAAAAAAGAATTTGTTAAAATTATCCTTTTTTCTTTTTCTTTTTATTTTTTATATTGTGAATGATGGATGGACCTTATTCCACAAAAGTAGACATTAGACAACGTTCGAATACCTCGGTTCAAAGCAACCAAACGACTGAATCAACTGATGACAAGACTATTGACCGAGATCAAGAAAAAAAATTACTAAGAAAGCTTGACTGGCGTATAGTGCCATGGATATTTATACTCTACTTTTTATCTGTAGAAGATAGATCCAATGTTGGATTTGCAATGACTATGAATCATGCCGAAAAACACACGTTGGCGGATACCTCTGGACTTACCCCTCAACAAAACAATATTGGACTGGGTCTATTCTATGTTGGTTATATCGTATGTTGACATTATATTATCCGAGCTAAAGTGGTAACAATAACAACAATAATAGATCTTTGAAGTACCATCTAATCTGATGATGGCCCATGTGAACCCTGCTCACTGGATTGCTCGTATCATGATCACTTGGAGTATTGTCACTGGTTGTATGGCGGCTATTTCGCGGCCATGGCATTTTTACCTTTTACGTTTTTTATTGGTATTTTTTTTTAAAAAATCCTAAAGAGAGAAGAAACACTAAGCATCATGTTTTTATAGGGCGTATTTGAAGCTGGATTCTGGCCGGGTAAGAAAAATTACAAAGATGACCAATTGAATATAAATTGATATCGAATTGTATATTTTAGGAATTAGTAAAATGAATATATAGAAAAAAGCTTCAAAAGAAAAACACTTACTCTCTTTAATTAGCCTACTACAACACGTTATGGTACAGACCAGACGAGATTTCAAGTCGAATAGGAGTCACTTATCTTGCTGGACCTGCATCTGGTGCTGTAGGCGGGCTTATTTCAGCAGGAGTGCAATTGATTGACACAAAGGGGAAGCTGTATGGTTGGCAATGGTTATTTTTAATTTCTGCACTCGTCTCTTTATTGTTTGGAATTGCTACCATATTCTACTTGCCATCTACACCTGAGAAATCAACTCGATTCTTAACCGAGGATGAGCGAGCAAGAGTTCAAAGAAGATTGGAAGTGTCAACAAGAGAAGAATTGATTGAGGAAAGAAACCTGAAACGCAATTTCAAACAAGTGCTTGGAGAACTGAAAGATTTTAAAGTGTGGATATTATGTGTGCTCTACTTCACACCCGTGATGGCAGCTACGTCTTTGGGTTATTTTATACCAAAAATAGTTCAACAGATTGGATCCTTTACTTCTATTCAAGTCAGTTTGATGAGTATACCTCCTTATGTATTCGGTGGCCTCATGGTCTATATCATCACTCACTGTAGCGATCGTTTCAATAATCGAGGATGGTTTATAATAGGCTGCTCAATCACGTCATTTATTGGATTCTGTATTTTAAGCTTTTCTCCATCTGTTGGAGCTCGTTATTTTGGTTTGATGGTAGTCGCAGGTGGCACATATCCGACAGTTCCTTTAGTAAGGCAAAAACAAAGAAGAGATGAGCCATAATAACCTTTTTTTTTTTTTTTTTTTTTTTTTTCAAAAGAGTATGGCCTGGACAGCCAATTCAAAAGAAGATCCTATAGAGGTTGCTTCTGCCACAGGTATTGTATCCTCCGTAGCTAACTTTGGAGCTTTAATCTGTACCTTTGTTCTTTACTCTGGATGGCCCTCTGACGCACCAAGATATGTTGGATCCAACATGATCAATGGAGGAGCGATGGTTCTGGCAGCAATCTGTGCATTTTGCTTGAGATGTCATTTATCAAGAGAAAATTCTATTATAGAAAGAGACGGAATATCTGGAAATAGAACCCGTCCTTATATCCTATAAATATTAAAATACGTAGCTTTCATGTTGATCAGGTACAATAAGAACATATCGGTGTTTAAAGTCGTGTGTATTTTACATCTCTTTCACACAAGATGAGTCTTTTGAGACAATCACGAGCATTCTCGACGAAATGTCATTTATTAGGTTCAAACAAAGAGAAAATTTATGAGATTGTATGAATAACACTTTTTACAGCTCCCAAAAAGTTTGTTGTTATTGCCAAGGATTTTAATGACCCTGAGTGTTTACAGCGTCGACTTGCAGTACGTAACAAACATCTTGATGGTGCTACTGAATTGAAGAAGAGAGGTACGATTATCACAGGAGGAGCTATTTTGGATTCACATGAGGTATAATGACACAAATAATGGCTATAACAACAATTTAATATGTATAAAAAAGACGGGTAAAATGAAAGGAAGTGCCATGATTTGTACAGGAGAGACAATTGAAGAGGTTGAAGAGATGATTAAAAATGATCCTTATGTCAAGAATAAAGTATGGGAATCTTGGACTATTTATCCATACAAGGAGTAAGTCAAGCCAATACATGTTGAGAACATTTCTGACCCATTTTCATAAAGTGCTTTTAATCCATAATAAATAAAGACTCTTTATTGGCTCAAAGCCAAGGTTCGTGGCTTTGTTCTCTCATTGGCTCAATTGACTCTTTTTTTACGTTTTCGCTATTTTTCATTCTTTCTTTTTTTTTTATTGTGTTTATAGCATGTCCAACAAATTAGATCATAAACAAGCAGCCAGTTTAAAACAAATCTTAGAAAAGTCAAAGCTATTAAACAACAAAATACTTGAGAAAGAATTACCTTCACTCGAAAGAGGATTAGAGCAAATTGATACACAAACAAAGCAACTTTCTACTCGATCAGTTCATGACGAAGCAAAAGATATTCACGCGTATGATAAACTTATATATATATATATATATTATTTGTCACTTATATAATTGTCAGACACTTCTTTTTAGCACAAGGTGGAGTAGACACGCAAGTACTAATTAAGGAACTTGGTACAGTTCATTTGGGACCATCGACAGAACACCGACAAGCAATATTAGATACAGATATTGAAGTAAATTTTTAGGTTAAAAAATATACGTACATTTCATAACTGTGTATTTTTTTTACAAGGGATACCTTGAGCAACAACATACAGAAACAGTCATGAAACTGATACAAGATGGTAGACAACAGGTAATGACATGTATACATTTGTAAGAATAAGCTATAACCAAATGAAAATCATTAGATCATGGATGGCATTCATCAAAAACATGCTAACGATATACAATCAACATGGAAAACGATACATAATGAATTATCTAAAAAGATACCAGAGCCAACGAAAAAGATTAATTTATCAAAAGCAAAATTTAATCGTTCCCAAATTGTCAGTGCTGGCATTTGGACAACAGAATAATATAATAATAAAAAATTGTTCTGTTATTTTCTATAAACCGATCTCGATTTTATCGAAACACAAATCGGTAGTTCAATCCTATTAAATGTGCTTACATAAGACTTGCTCACTGCGTATAAATGTTTATGATGAATACAAAGAAAATAGAAATGGTGATTTATCATGGCCCATGTTCGATCCATGCCTTTGGTCTTTTTTAAAAGTTAAAACATGTATTTATAAATTTTATCCATTTTGAGTAACCATTCAATAGGGGATTTCTATTTTCTTCTTCAGCTTATTTTTTTCTTCTTTTTTTTCCTTTTTTTATTTTCCTTGTCTTTCTTTCTTTTTTTTTTTTTTTTTTTTTTTCTTTGTGTAAATAACAATGTCTAATTCAGGGTCCACTGGATCCTTTACAGATAGCTTATGCTTACTTGGTGATAGTTTACAGATACCAAACTATCATTTCAAGACGTCACCCATACCCAGTTTAGCATATGGTGATAATGTGGATATTGTATTTGGATATAGGTATTTCTTCATTGTGTGAATTATAAGACAAGGACTGACAGTGGATCATTTGTATGTGTAGAATTTCAAACAAAAAGCCTGTTATTGCAAAAGTATCTGCAAGTTCATTAAAGTTAGAAAGAGAATACTACATCATGAAGAGACTCTATCAATTAACCGATGGTGGTTCATTTCTTGGTAAAAGGAAAAAACAATTCATTACCTTGGTTTCATCCTAATAACCTTTTCATACAGTACGTCCCTTGGAATACTTTCATTTACCAAGTGGCCTGACCGTTGTCATCTATGCTGATGAAGGACACAACTATTTAGATTATCTACGTCAACCTGACGACACTTCACCAACATCTTCATCAAAACACTACAATTCATCATTATCAATTCGTATTGCAAGAGAAGGCAGACTATCCTTAACGCCAATCACTGGACCCATCTTTGATCTCGGCACCTTCCTTCGTTTCGCTATCAAATGTACAGAATGCTTAGAGTTTATCCATAAAAATAACGTTGTACATGGTGAAATCAGACTTTCTGCTTTTCAATGGTCAGGTGAAGATTCTGCTCGAGTCAAGTTGTGGAATTTTGGGTCAGGCTCAAAGTCATTCGAAGCTTACTTGACAAGCGAAGGATGGAGAAAGACAACATATAATCGAGAATCAATGGATCTGTTACAGGGTTTATTGGCATATATGAGTCCAGAACAGACAGGGAGAACGACTTATGTGCCTGATCATCGCTCAGATATCTATTCTCTTGGCGTCGTCTTTTATGTCTTGTTAACGGGTAAATTCCCTTTTGAAGGTGGTCCATTGGAAATACTCAATGGCATCGTCAGCAGAAAGATGCCTCTTGTGAATGAAATTCAGTTGGATGTACCCGAAGTTATTGCTCGCATTATTGAAAAAATGACGAATAAGGTAACAACAATCAAATTAGATCATCATCATCACCCCTCCTATCCTGAAAAAGGCTAAACTTTCTTTTTGTGTAGTCACCAGACGATAGATATAATAGTGCATATGGCATAAGAGCGGATTTAAAAGAGTGCTTAAAGAGACTTAGGATTGCTTCGGAATCAAGTCAAGAGGTATGATCATATTTATATACAATCATCATTTATATATACATACTTACCATCCCAATTAGATCATCGAATCATTTCCTTTGGCAGAAAGAGATGTAGCATCCATATTCACCTTACCCAAAGTTATTTACGGTCGCCAGCCATTAATTGGAGAGATGACATACATCATACAACATGTTGCCAATGTATATAAATCAGCTAGACTACGAAAGGACCGATCGCACGGATCAGCCTCCACCCTGCCCACAATAACAAGTGCAGACGATTTGATGCGTCATCAGGCACTCAGTGACAGTGCAAGCGAAGCAGGTTTATCCAATCCAGAACTATCCAGTCTAAATGCTGGAACAAAATCGAATGCATCTCCAAGCTATTGTGGAAGCGACATCTCAAGTGGGAATGGTAGAATAGCAGCTGGCAAACAAGGGGTTGAAATCATATGTTTATCCGGCCCTGGTGGTGTTGGAAAATCAACCTTGTTTAATTCAGTTCAATCCGTGGCTAGACAAGAAGGGTAAGTGTAGAGCACATGTGCATGTGTTATTCATACTAACATGCTCTCTCTTTATTAGCTATGTGGCGTCTACAAAATTTGATAGTCGACACAAGGTGCCTTACAGCTGCATATTGAAATCACTTTCACAGATCTTGCAGCAGATATTATCCGAGTCTGAAGATGACATTCACGCCTTTTATAATCATCTCAAAACACATCTTGGTTCCCAATTTTGCAAAATAGAGCTATTGGCTGATCTAGTGCCTGAATTGAAGCCTTTACTAGACCCTGTGGATAGCGAAGATAGTGAAGATCCTATCAACATGATTCATCTCGATAATGTAGAGACACGCGTACGATTTCATACTTTATTTGTTGAAGTCTTTCGAGCATTAACCCAATGGCGCATGATCACCTTATTCTTGGACGACTTACACCTTGCTGACGAACCTTCGATAGAATTGATTGAAAGCATGATCGGAGCAAGAGTAAAGCTGTTGATATTCCTGGCTTACCGTGATGATGAAGTAACTCCGTCACTCGAGAAACTGCTATCGAACGATATTGCAACATTTCACATGTTTAAAGTCGACCTCCTTGATTTTGAATCCCTCGTGAGCTACATTGGAGACACACTTCATAGACCTATAGAGACATCTAGAGATTCCATTCTGCCACTTGCGGACATTGTTTACAAAAAGACAAGAGGAAATGCATTCTATACAGCACAATTACTCACTGCTTTAGAAAAGAAAAAGCTCATCTTTTTCAATTGGGAAGAGAACGAATGGGACTATAATCTGTCGGATATTCAGCAAGTTGTCCTTACGAATGACGAAGCAGATCGTGATGCTGAACTAGACATTAGTTTCCTAGTAGCAAGACTACGCGAATTGCCTGCGGACGGACAACGTTTACTCAAGTGGGCATCGTTCGTCGGTGATACCTTTTCTTGGAACACCGTCAAATACTTAATGAGCCACTCTGATCCAGAATCTGAATTTTCTGACACAGACACAGTCCTCTCGGATTCAACAGTGACACATGATACTGACACGACAGATTCTACAGGCACATCAGCACCCTTGATCAGCTTCTCGCCTTCATCCTCGGCCAGGTCATCTGCCAAGTCGCATACTACGTCTACTTCCTACAAAAGCAGCAACACTAGCACGCGTGATCCGATCAACGGACTACAGGCGGCTCTTCAAGAAGGCTATATTTTGCCTCTAGAAAGTGATGAATTTAAATGGTCTCATGACCGTTATTCACAAGCTGCGATGGAGCTGGCCAATCCAAAAAGTAGGGAAAAAATTCATCTCAAGATTGCAAAATACCTACTACAAGGTAAGTTGTCTCCTGTCCACTCACGTCAGAGACACATGGGAACAACAATTGACCCGGTTTGTGCGCTAGATGTCAATGCCGATAGTTTTCTGATTGCAGATCACTTGCTAAAGTGCCTCTCATTATTGGTCGAATCAGAAGACAGGGGATGTTACAGAAACATATTTTATGAATCAGGCAATAAGGCACGGAATTCAGGAGCTCATAGAATGGCGCTCGAGTATTACAAGGCAGCCATCGCTCTTTTGGATGAAGATCCTTGGTTAGGAGACAACTACACCACCACACATTTCCTTTACAGCAATGCAGTTGCCTTGAGTTGGGTAGTCGGTGAATATGACACGACCGAAGCTTATTTGGACACCATCTTTGCCAACACAACAGATCCTTTGGACCGTGTGATTGCATATCGCATCCAGCATAAGTATTACTTTGGACGTCAGATGCATGCAGAAGGAGCTGAGTCGTTGCACAAGTGTTTAAGAGAACTTGAGATCAAAAAGTTCAAGTATTCTTACTCAAGAGAGGAATTGGATGAAGAGTTTATGGAAGTGAAGAGTCTTATTGAAAAGATAGGGTTTGAAGGACTCAAAAAGATTGACGCGTGTGAGGACATAAAATTGAAAACGACAATGATTATTCTTGAAGAAATGTAGGTTACACCGTTTTGATTGTAATCGCCCTAATAACATGTTATTAGGTGTACTTCTGCTTATTGGTTAGGAAGACAGATAGAGATGTTTTATTTGGCAACCAAGATTGTCCATCTGTCCATTCTCAGCGGCATGACACAAGTCTCAGGCATTGGCCTGGTGTTCATGGGCTTGGCTGCTGTCGAAGTTTATCAAATGTTCAAGTTTGGAGAAGAAATAGGAGCGGTGGGCGTTGTTGTATCAGAGAAGTTTGGTAGTAATGGCGAACGCGGTCGAGCTGGGTTTCTGTATGCGAATTTCCTGATGATGTGGAAATACCATTACAAAGAGCAACTACCTTGGTTTAAATCCTCCCTCAAGCTCTGTTTATCTACAGGTGATCGTATCTATGGCTCATTTTCTCATTTGCACATTGTAGCCTGCATGCTCTTTGGAGGTGACAATTTATCAGCAACACTAGCTGAAGCTGAAGCCTGCTACAGCGACATCCATGCATGGTCATCCTCAGTTGACACTAATATCCTAATCATGTCCATCATCCGAACCATCAAGGCATTACAAGGTCATACATTTAACAATTCACCTACTGAAATTTTTGACGGAGATGATGGGTTCAACGATAAGCACTTTATCGAAGAAAGCTGTAAGCAGAGCTCTAATCCGGCTGTGCCCATGAATTGGTACGACTCATTCCGTATGATTCCACTCGTACTCTACGGTCATTACGATCATGCCATTGCTGTGGGATACATGTGCATTCAGGGCATTCAATACCATCCATGTCACAGACACACGCGAATGATGCTTACTCTACATTCACTGGCCATTATCGAGAAGATTCGTAGAGAGACCTTGCCTCAAGATTTGGTGGATGAGTACATGGAACGTGTACGCAAGAATCAAGAGATTCTTCAAGTTTGGGTTGAGCACTCAGCGATTAATAGCAGTATGTGGTATAGTCTCGTTGAAGCCGAAATTTCCTCATTATCCAATGACCTCAAAAACTCCATCACACTTTACGAAATGGCCATCAATGAAGCACGTGAAGGCAGCTGGTACCTGGAACTGTGTATTTGTCATGAGTACGCCGGTGGATTTTATGAGCGAGTGGGTATTAAGAATGCAGCTTACGGTCTTTTAAAGAAGGCAATTAGTTTATATCTTCAGCATGGCTCTTATGGAAAGGCCAACCATTTAACGAAAATGTATAGTTCACTCTTGAGTGAATTTGATGATGGCCGCACTGAGTTACACGATGTGGGCATCCAAACCGATCCTTTCCCTTTCCTTGGTGTTCAAGGCTCTTGGAGCACGTCTTCGATGGCTCCTGTTGCTACTGTTAATGAACCATTTGTATCTGAAGTGATTCCACCTGTGACGACCGAGCAGACGCTAATGACTCTAGATATTGTAAGTGAAATTATACGAGATGCCATGATATAACTAATTTCGTTTACATAGCTTGATTTGGCATCCATTCTCAAGAGTTCCCAAGTGATTTCATCCGAAGTCAAATTTGACAGTTTGCTGAAATCGATGATGTCTATCATTTTAGAAAACTCTGGTGCTGACTGCGGAGCCATCATTGTCAAGGAAGAAAAGTACGGCATCTGTGCTTATGGCAGTCAACAAGAGGGGTCCATGACATTTGATCCTCCACGTCCATTAGAAGAGGATGACTTGATATCAACTCGTATTGTTCATCACACAATCAATACAGGTGAGAGTATCTTTATTCACAACATTGAACAAGACGCGCGCTTCGCATTGGGTTCTTGGTATGAAAAAACAGGCAATAAGTCTGTCATTTGTATGCCCATCGTCCACAAGGGCACCATGGCTGGCTGTCTATTTATCGAAGGCTCCGTCGGTATCTTTACACAACGCCACATCACGGTGCTTAGTTTGTTATGTCAGCAGATGGGTATCTCCATTACCAACGCATTCTTGTTTAAATCTGTGCAGCGAGTGACTATGGCCAACATGCGCATGATTGAAATGCAAAAGAAGGCACTTGAGGATGCGCGAAAGAGCAAGGAAGCAGCAGTGAGAGCAACTCGTTTACGAGAAATCTTTTTAGCCAATATGAGTCATGAAATTCGAACCCCCTTCTCTGGCTTTTACGGTATGATCTCTCTCTTGGCTGATACTCAGCTCGATCCTGAGCAACGAGATTTGGTCAAGACCGCCAAGGAATCATGTGAAATACTCTTACAGATCATTGATGACCTTTTGAACTTTTCCAAATTACAAGCTGGCAAGGTCACACTTGATCTTTCACCTATTATCGTTGAAGATATCATTGCTGATGTTGTAGACATGCTTGTTGCCATGGCCATCAAGAAGAATATTAATATTGCCTATATGGTAACACAAGATGTGCCTGTTGTGGTCATGGCAGATGGTAACCGTCTTAGACAGTAAGTATATATATAGACAAGTACATGTTGTATATTCTTTTTATTAAATAGTTTGATATAGAATCTTGATCAATCTACTAGGTAATGCTATCAAATTTACACATGAAGGAGAAATCCGTATACAGTGTTCGCTTGATAAGAACAATCAAGATGAAAAGGATGATGATCAGGTATCACTCTTGTTCGAAGTCATCGATACGGGTATTGGAATCAGCAATGAGCAACGAAAGGTTTTGTTTGAGCCATTCTCTCAAGTAGATGGAAGCACAACGCGTAAATACGGTGGCACAGGGCTTGGTCTTTCAATCTGTCTTCAGCTGGTTGAACTCATGGGTGGAAGAATTAATGTCTCTAGTGTTCCTGGCCAGGGCTCTGACTTTTACTTTAGTATTCGCGTGTCCAAGCTTCGACCACAGCTCAGCTGCAAGGGCTCACAATTGGAAGGATACAACGAGGAGCGAAATATGCTATTGAAACGCATTAGTCACTACAAGGTTCTGGCGATTAGCAAATATTATGCAACAATTGAAATGATCCGTCACCTCTTAGCTGGCATTCATGTAGATGGTGTTACACAAATTGACAAGTTCCAGGAACTATTGAAAAAGAACAAGTATGATATCATTGTTGTTGGTTTGTTTATGAATCCAGAGCATTTGAATGCATCATCTACCTGGTTAGAGGATGCAAGCAGAGTAAATAAGGATGCATTGATCGTCATCATGAACTACCCAGCGGGCGGAATGACTCAAAAGAACCGATGGATTGAACCTATTCCTAACAAGCAGTTAGGTTGCAAGGTAGTTCGTATGGCAGTGCCCTTGAGACGTCTCAAGCTATTGAAAACAATTGATGAGTCGTTGAACAAGTTATCACCAACAAATAATGTTGTTCAAAAGAAAACAGTATCTGAGCCTTTGGTTACAAGTGAAGAACGCGATCTGTATAGCAAAATGAATATTCTTATTGCAGAAGGTAGGTTCACGCTGTTATCTTTTGTGAACTGTATATAATCTAATCATTTTAAAATACATAGACAATCCTGTTGCGCAAAAACTATTGCTGAAACAGTTGACCAGATTAGGATTCTATGTTGAATGTGCTAATAACGGACTGGAAGCAGTGAATGCATGGATTAGTCAACCTTTGGATTTCTTTAATATGGCATTTTTTGACCATCATATGCCAAAGGTAACCAAAACAAAAAGAAAAAAAAACTTGTTACTCACATTATGTATAGTGTGATGGTGTAGCAGCAACCAAGAGAATTAGAGAGATTGAGAAAGAAGAAAACAGAAAGAATAGACTGCCGATTGTTGCACTAACTGCTGATGTGCAAGAATCTGCTAGACAAATATGTATCAATGCTGGCATGGATGGATATCTTACAAAACCGTTAAATCAAAAAGTTTTAGCCGAAGCTTTAAGGCATTACTGTCTGTTTAATAACGCTGAATTCCACAACCCTGATAATTGTAATAACTGTATTAATAGTAATAGTAAATAATGTTACCACTATGTAACTTGAATAAATGTGCATAGACACGTATGTTACATAACGTGTATCTTTCAAGATGTTTTCTTATTTGACGCTGTCATGTCTCTTTTTCTCTTTATAAAGCAAAAGCAATAGAGGTATGTATTTATGAATAAACAACAGATGTTTTTATTAGCCACAATTGTTGCGCACACTCTGAACATCAGATTGAGATATTTATAACAGAACATCTTAATTCTTTATTTATGTGTAAATTAGACACTGCAGCATTGATACGATGGTATTTTGCAGTTTGTTTTTCAAGAGAACGTCATCGACATTACTTGGCAAATGAAATGTTGATATTTCTGTCATGCAGTACATTCGGTTAATTGGCATATGGAGCTTATATATCTTACAAGAGGCACCTGCGATTAATAAACCGATGGAAAAATAATTGGTTACTCCTTTGTTTGAAGCAAAATCGAGCACGTCCTTCATTAAGGTGATGAGTTTAACGAAGTCTGGACTTCTTGCAGCATTCACCGTGATTTTGACTTCTGCAACCAGAACCGTGAACCTTTCGTTTGATAGCATTTGGAAACCGATGGCTCTATCCGGAGCTCTTCCTCGAATATTTCTTATAAAAAGATCATATTTCCTGGCGATTTTGGCCTTCCTAACATACGACTCATAGAGGGGATGGTCGTTTCCATGGATCACTGTATTCTCGATACTTCACAGGAACGGCATTATCAAAGGTTCGACAAAGCTGATGATCAACACATCTTCTACGGGCGCTACCTTTATCCATTACCAATGATATCGCCCAACAAAGCTTTTTAATCTGCAGCGTCAAACTAAATATGTTTATTTCTTTTCAAGGAGAAAAAAAAAAAAAGAAATGTTGTTATTTATTCTAATTTTATGCTGTCAGTCTATCAACAAAGATACAAGAACACGTGTAATTATGATGACATCGTATTTTAATTAGGGAGAGTGAACTGGGCAACCTTAGGTTAGGCAGAGACTTTGGTAGTGAAAAGTTGTATAGTGACTCTACATGTATAGGAGAAGAAACCCTCGTAGCATTCAAAACTGAGCATTATGTTTGTAGATCGACTATAAACATGATCAACCTCTCTGATGCTGCTGTATGCATCAGCAAGATCAACAAATGCACATTGTATCTCTCGTTCATCATGAGAAGGATGCTGGGAGAAGATAAAAGCCGCAATTGTGTATTTAGACATAACAATACATGATATGAACTTGAGCTCCATAGATGATAACATCTTTGACTCTCCCATATTTTGCAACCTGCGTAAATCTCACGGTGAAGTAGTTCATATTACCTAGGAATCTTGACATTTTGGACTTTGATCAAAAGTCTTTATTTTTCACGTTTAATTAAAAAAAAACCCCCACGTGTGTCCGTGTTACAATATTTATCAAGCCAAAAAAAAAAAAGAAAAGAAAAGAAAAGAAAAGAAAGGCTGAAGATGCAAGTTTCTTTAAAAAAGTATATCATTACACGGTTTATTTTCTTAATCTATTATTTATCAGTCATAAATGATTAGTTTTAAAGTATAGAAGTACCACAATAAGTTTTGTATATTTTCTCTTGTAATCTTCACGTTTATTTTCTGACATTCAATTTATTTCTATGGAAACACCATTACTGTGTATTAAATAAAATGACTATCAGATATATGCTCTGTATATCATCATTCTTGTTTTATTTAACCTTTTTGTTTGTAAAGTCTAGAATGAAATTTGGTAAATGATCGAAATTTAATTGTTTATTGGTTAAATTCAGTGACCGCTTGGTCAATGTTGTTTTTATCATATCCTTTGTCTTTTTTTTTTTTTTTTTTTTTTTTTTTTTTTTTTTTTTTTTCTTCTTCTTCTTCTTCTTTATCCTCTCCCTTTTTTCTCTCTATTTATTTCTCTTTCTTTCTCCTCTCCTTTTTTTCTTTATTCTTTATATTTCATAAAATGGTGTCAGCATCTTTTCTATTTGGTTATTTTATAGGTGGAATAACATTCTTTCCAATAATGATCATCATCACATGCGCTATATATTTTATTTTAAGCAAATTCATCATCCCAATCTATAACCGATTATCCTACAAGAAGCATTATAGCAACAATAACAACAATGCCAATTCTAATCAAGACCCAGTAAATGACGAGAATACGAGCAACCAATTATATAAAGTGGGATGGTTGAAAGTGCATAAAGATGATATAATTGATGATGACGATACGTCATCTATTGGGGATATTGTCGCTTCATATATAAGAAATAACAACCATCAGAACAGCCGATTATACTTTTCAGTATTAAAGTACAATACACTTTATCTATATGACTCAGAGAAACAGTTGGATTGTAAAGGTGTCATCATCTTGAGTGACTGCAAGGTATCCATTCACCCACCAGGATTACAAGACTTTGAACTATTCTCAAAACCGCAGCATATAAAACTCGAAAATAACAATCAAACATATTATATCAATTGTAGACGATGCATCGAAAAAGAAGACTGGTATTTTACTTTCATTCGTGCTTCCAAAACAACATCACCTTCATTTACCATCAAAAAGGACAATACCCACTTTGACCAATCATCCATGAATCAGCTGATCACGGCTATCCATAGTGATGAATACCACTTTCAGACCCAGTGGTTCAATGCTATACTTGGTCGTATTTTCCTTTCTGTCTATAGAACTCAAGATATCAAGGATGCTCTCTATAAAAAAATTGTTTCGAAGTTGGACAAAATTAATGCAAAAAGACCGCCATTTTTGGGTGAAATCACTGTCAGATCGGTTGATCCTGGTCATTCAATACCTCGTATCACTCATCCCAAACTGCTCGGAATTAGCCCTAGTGGTGAACTGTCTGCTGAAGCTAACTTACATTATGATGGATGTATCCGAATCGAGATCGAAACGGTACTCAAGTGGAAATATTCTGATCGACTGCGCCCTTTTACCATCGATATCATCTTGGCAATCACGTTGGAAGAAATTCAAGGAAAAGTACTAATGAAAATTAAGGAGCCCCCAACCAACCGAATTTGGTATGCTTTTCATGAACCACCCAAGATGAAATGGAAGGTAGAACCTGTCGTCTGGGAAAAACGTGTAGGTTACTCAGTGGTTGTCAAGGCAATTGAAACAAAGATTCAAGAATTTATTGTTGAAACAATGGTCTTGCCTAACTTTGATGATATCATCTTCTTCCCAATGAATGGGGAAGGTGGCATCTTTGAACACCAAGAAGAACAAGTTCAGGAATTGCCTAATAAAGAAGACAAAACAATAGCAAAAGAAGAATGTGTGTTACAGAATGACACCAAAAAAGAACCTCCCATGCATAGATTAAAACTAGATGAAGATTTATTAACTACCGCAAAGGCTCTACCAGAACTATTTCAACAACAACAACAACAACAACAACAAATAGTGAAATCTACTCCTGCAGAGCAAGAGTTTTATCATTTTGCTTTATCTACTTCTCCACCTGAAGATGCATCCATTTGTTCATCATTGTCATCAAATATGGATGATTCACTTCAAACAATGGATTCAAAAAGTTCACTTGGCATTCAGCAGACTGAATCAAAAGAGAGTATAACAAGTGACACATCCAGTCATGTTGTTCGACTAAGAAAGTCTAGCTCATTAGCATTACTCAACAAAACCAAGACATGTGCATCGACCGCTGTTAATATTTCACCTGCCATGGCTCACAAGGATAAAAAGGACATCATAGATCAAGGCTCCTCTATTGCATTTGTTTAATCTCATTTCATTTATACATTGATAATAATAAAATATCATCGCATTCATATATATATAAATATATATTATACAGCAACATAGCCTCCGCCTCCACGACGACGAGACATGATGGAATCAATGATATGTGCAATCAAGTCCTAAAGTAGAATAGTCATGAGTATATACATTATCTACTTTTTCTACTTTCTTACCCTAATAAGATAAGGTAGATCAAGCCAGAATTCTTTTTTTTTTTTTAAGGAGAAATGTCAGTTTCAAGAGTGTACTACATTTTCTATATTCCTTACCTCTATGAGGAATAAGATCCAAGCCTCGGGCATTATACACTCTATAGTTATAGAATGCACCACCAATAAAGTAAACAGCAAGCAAGACAAATATACTGAAGGAAGCGGTTTAGAAATGTTCAAAATGAATTCTATCTATACTCACATTGTAAAGAAGATGCGAATACCAGACATGCCTTCCTTCTTTGGTTCTTCATTTCCTCCTTGATGACCACCATCATCAGGTTTCTTTTCCTGAGGTTCTGTACTATTGAATGTCAAGCCAACTGCTCTTTTTTTTTTTACTCTTTGTTTGATCACTTACGCGCATGCAAATACAGTTTTCCATTGAAGTGTCAATACATTATTATGGAAAGAGACAATGGTTGGTTCTGTAGGCTTATCCTATAATCGTTATTAGTTATTAATCCATCTTTTTAGATCACATCTTGAATACCTCACGAGATTGAGATGTATCGCATTCTAATGTGATAAGCGCGCTCTGACCATTATCACCACCAGATAAAGTCAAAGAATATTGGTATCCACCTAAGAAACACCCAATATCAATATATATATATATATATATATTATATTATACTTTTGTTGTTGTCTTTTCTTACTCTTTGTACTATCTGCTTCAGATTTCACGGGTTTAAATTCGGCATCAAGCTTTGATCTAGAGGATAGCAGTGAATAACCTCTCTCTCTTTTTTTTTCTCTTTATAATTTACTTTTCAAATTCACCAGCAATGGTGAGTACTTCGGCTACAAAGTCTTTGTTATCTTGGTTATAAACAACCTTTTGACAAATGTACTATAAGCGAGATTAGCGTTTTTGTATATTTTATACGTCATTAAAACTTTACTGTCCCCTTTTTGCATTGAAATTGGCTTTCTTTAGAAATTGAAAGAGCATCACACATGTTTATCTGGGTGATGACTGATCGGGTTGAAGGAGGTGTACTTTTATTCTGATAGAGTGTAAATTCTCTTTTTAATGATGGTCAGTTTTGTTATATAATACGTGCACAACAAAAAAACGTTACTGGTTTAGTTTGGATAAATCAAGTGTCAAAGACTTGTCTCCGATCGGCTTATAACCCGAATTACAGTAATTCTGCAAGGCAAAGGCACTTGAATAGAATAATAGACCTAATACAAAGACTGTCTTCATCTCTATTTTATATAAAGAAAAAGAAAAAGAAAAAGAAAAGGTACAAAAATGTTACACGGTTTATCCTTTATGAAAGCTAGATTCGTTTCGATTGGCAATTTTATGTGGCGCTGACTTGATCAGTCAGATCACTCTTAAAGATGTTGATGTAGTATACAAATTCATGAACTGCCAGACGGTATATCCCCATTCAATTTCTTTTGAAGCATCCTTCACTTCTCATAAATTCCATTGTTTCCTTGAGTCGAATTTTTGCTCCTCTTTTGTCATAGGCCACGAAAAGAAGTTAAAAAACAATCGAGAAAGCAATTATCATCGTTGGTTCATTTTTATTTGTTTTTTGAGTGCATTCATAATAGTGTATTGTCCAAAAAAGAGAAGAAAGAATCATGAAGAAGATGATGGATTAATTTATACAAAATGTTACATGGATTATTCTTTATGAAGGTGCTCTAGTTCATTTGCTCTCTTATTCTTTGGAAGTCCACCTCCAGGCTGATTCCAAGATAAATATGATTCATCACCCAATTTTCTAAGTTTTTAAATGAATTAATATAGGTTATACATATCATCTAATCATCTTACCTTGGCTTGATCAAGTGTCTTAGACTAAACACGATACCCAGTAATATACAGATGGCACCAATGGCCATATATGCAATACCCAAATAGGGATTTCGACCACCTAATGGAGTAGTTGTCGATAAGACTAACCATTTCGTACCACTGTACTGAAGTGTATCAAAATCTGGCAAGAGAGATTCAGTAAAGAGATAAAAAGAGTACAGTGCATACTTACTCATATCAATCGTTACTCTCCAGCGACCAGCAGGCAAATCACTCGAGTCATTTCTTCCCCAAATCTTGCGGAAATCAGGAAGGGCAGCGACATGCATCCAGACCATGAAATTCTCATCTTGAGACAAGTTTGGAGGAGGGTATTCTGTCGTGTACTGGCCATTAGGATAGCGATTAGACCAATTGGGAGGTGGTACAATGTCTGACAGGGGATATTTTGTAGGTCCGTACTTCTTTTTATCTGATGGCCAAGCGATATTGTTGGAAGAAAAAGAGTAGGTGAGCGAAGGATGGTCAATAGATGTGAAATTGGATACAGTGTCTATTCAAGATCATATCAGTGTGTGTGCTCTATATATATATATATATATTTAGAACATACCGTTAAACATCGAATTGGCTATTAATCCGCATGGATATATCACTTTTCCGTTAGAGTAAGCCAAAGGGTCACAATCTGTATGTAGAGTGGTCGAAGAAACGACGTCGCCCAACAATTGACTCGAGTCAAAGTTCTTTATGTATTGACGATGGTTTTGATAAAAGTTGGTTAATCGATAGTACATATAAACAGGGCCCTTCATAGTCGTTGGCACAGTAAAGTCTAATGTACAACGTGAAACGGTCAATTGGTTAGGATTTCCCCAGTTTGGGTTCAAAAAGGTCGATTCATTAGAGTAATGATATGCTGGTGGCTCTATCTCAGTTAAATTGACTGTCTTGTTTGATAATTGATAATCATATAATTCAGGAACAAGATACACTGGATTTGGATACTGTCGACAGTAAGAGTAATTGATCATAATTTCATCAACCTGCAAGAGAGATAAAAAGGAAATAAGCATTCATTCTTATTCATTCTCTTTTTACTTACTCTATTACTAGACCACCAAAGCAGACCTCCTGCTGGACAAAAGATGATACCGATGATAAACAAGGTAGGTAATACTGTCTTTGGAATCATCACTGGCTGCCAAGCTGGTAGTTTCTGTTGCTGAAATGGGCCATCTACATTCCCGTTTTTATTTAGTTACAACATTAATTCTGCTTGTTATTCAATGTACCGCGAGGTCTACGAGACTTTGTCTTTCCTTGCTCGGATGTCTCATCATTTTCTTTTGTCATTTCTTTCAAAATATGAAAAACAAAGAAAAAAAAAAGACAAAGAAAAAGCTAAAAAGTGTTACACGTTTATTCTTGCCCAATAAGAACATCTTATCAAAGACAAGCCAGGAAATACTGATTTCCTTTTTGGGATACTCCATAAAATGCATCACATTACAAAGCCTCGCATGAAAAAAGAGAGAAGGGCTTTGTATTAAGTTTATAAAGAAAAAGAAGGGGCTTTGATAAATACCATCTATGTATTTCATATCTTGAAGTCCATTGATAGAGCGGAGGTTCATTTCTATTGGAAGTAAAAGAGCTAACATTGTCCTGGTTTACTTACTACTGAAGATGATTGCGGTTAGTAAGAACTGCCTTGCATTGCTGTCTCAATTGATTGCATCATTATAGGTGCTGTAATATCTCCTTCACTAAATCCTTTTGTCGCTTTCGGACCATATCGTCAATAAGACTTATTTCGATAAAGCCTCAATTTATGCGAGAGAAACTGAATGTAAGATCTGCTTGTGAAGTTGAACTCTTCGGTTGATCTTGCTAATAGATCCAGTCGATCTGCACTGATTCATATTTTCGAAAGAAATATCGCTTTCAATGCCCCCTATGTTAAAGCAAGTTTGTCAAATGAGCTATCTTTACTGTGAATAGCATATCTTACGTTTCCATGGTCATACAGCTTAATCTTTTATTCGTCAATATGAATCAGTGGGCTTCACGCTATTTACTATGCAGGTGTGCTAGTTTAATACATAGCAGCACCGCGTTCGTACTGTTTATCTTTAGGATAGCTTCATAACGATAAGACGACTATTAGTAGTGAGTTATTGAAAACATTACGCTTTTCAAAAATAGTCACTGATTGGATAGTGACTTTTTGCTCGCGTTGTTACTTTTAAAGGTAAAAAAAAAAAAAAAAAAAGTAACGACACGCAAATCAAAAAACATGTTAAAAGAGTCCGAAACTCCCCAATAGACGCACAAAAATGCATGCTACTCTATTTTCTGCACCAATCACAAAAGGGTGATGATTCACTATAATACATGTCTAAATATATATTCTGCTTGGACTCCAGAACAAATAAAAGGTGGGAAAAAACTGAAAGTGGGACTATAAAAAGACACAAATCTATCTTTTTCTATCTTTTCTTTCTCTTTCTTCCTTTTATATAATATATCAATGAGAAACTTGTCAGAGGCTGTCAAAGTAACTGAGGCCTGGGAGACGTTCATCAAACAAAAGTATGGGCACAACCATTCAAATAAAGAGACAAGTGATTTCCGTGACTATCAACTTGCAAGTAAGGTACAACCCACTGTAGAAAATTTCTACAAGGAAAACCATGAAAAGCAAACCTTGGAGCATGTATTGGACAAGAAGAAAACGTATGAAAGCTTAACACATGGTGAAATGGGTATCTGGGAGGCCCTTGAACTAATGAACACATTGGTGGATGAATCAGATCCTGATACACAAATGCCACAAATCATGCATGCTCTTCAGTCGGCCGAAGCCGCAAGAAGAGATAACCAGCCGAGATGGATGATACTGACTTGCTTGATTCATGATCTTGGCAAATACTTATTCTTCCTTGGCGAACCACAGTGGACAGTAAGTCTCTCACTTTATTTCTTAGTTTTTATCAAACAAATCCAAAATAGGTTGTGGGAGACACCTTTCCCGTTGGTTGTAAATTCTCGGAGAAAATTGTTTATTCCAAATACTTTGAGAAGAACCCTGACTATTCCCGTCAAGAGTATTCCACTCTGCATGGTATCTACTCTCCTCACTGTGGCTTGGATCAAGTGCATATGAGTTACGGTCATGATGAATACCTCTATCACGTTACCAAGGATTATTTACCTCCTGAAGCTTCTTATGTTATTCGTTATCATTCATTCTACCCTTGTCACACAGAGGGACAGTATTCGTGGTTACTGAATCAGTACGACGTGGAGATGATGAAGTGGGTCAAAATATTTAATCAATATGACCTTTATTCCAAGGCAGAGGATGAACCGGATGTTGAAGCCCTGAAACCATTTTACCAAGAGCTGATTCGTGAATTCTTTCCTGAAAAGATCAAGTGGTAAAATAGATAATAAACATATCCTTTTTTATATTTCCCAATTGGATCGTTACCATGACAATTTATGTACCAAGGAAAAGAGGTCGAGAGTGTCGGTTTAGAAATGGGACTTTTTTTATTATTATTCAATTATGTACGTGGATGTTCTCTTTTTTCTTTTTTTCTGTAATGAGCTCTTTTTATATTCGTCTACCTGAAAAATACAAGAATAAATCAGTACAAGGATACTTGGACGATCTCTTGGAGTTTTACAACGAGTATTTTTGGTTGATCCATGTCTTGCCCTTTAATTTCATTACACATCGTCAGTGGGATCAGTTTGATGTAAAATGGAGAAATGCTCTAATGTCATTTATGGAACAAGCTGGAGATAATTGGGCAAAAGCTTTATTAGAATCCATTTTGAATACAAACGATTATGTAAAGTGTAAAACCATGTGTTCTTGTCAATGACGTCCAACAATTCAATAGTCCATTTGGCCAGAATCTCTAAGAAATTATATAGAAAAGACAAGAGATCTATCGTTACCTAGAAGTATATATAAAAATAGAAAGAAAAAGACGTTGAATATTGATATCTTGCACTTAGATGAAGAACCTTTTCAAAACGACCAAGCAAGTATTAGTAAACAGATCTTGGGAGGAATGAGCGATAAAAAGATTCATGAGGTAGAGCTGATGGGACAGCTAATCAAGCAAGTAGCAAGCGAAAGGGGCATCACATCCGTTATTGATCTTGGTTCTGGACAAGGCTATCTATCTCGTGCATTGGCTTTCGATCATGGGTTTGACGTAGTAGCTGTTGACATGTCCGAGATACAGACAAAGGGCGCTATCCGATTTGATGAAAAGGCAAAAAAGCAAGCACGAGACAAGAATGAGATGTCTATAAGACATGTTACTGAAAAGGTAACTCCAGAAAATGTGTCTCAGGTACTTGCCAGCACTGGATTAGATGGCAACAAAAAGTGGTTAGTGACCGGCCTACATACGTGTGGAGATCTATCACCTACCATCTTTCGTTTGTTTACAGAAAGTGACAAGATTTCTTGTATGGTCAACGTAGGTTGTTGTTATAATGCACTGACACCTTCTGGTTTCCCTATGAGTAGTTTGCTTAGAGAGAAAAAGATAGAGTTGAAATCTACTGCTCGTGTGCTCGCTTGTCATTCTCCTTCTCGTTGGTTAGAAGGAGAACCATGTATAGAAGCATTTGATAATTACTTTTTCCGCGCTTTACTTCAGGTATGTCATCTTTGACGATTCACAAGTGCATTTTATTCATTATTTCTTTATAGGAGATGCTTGTCGAAAGAGAATTGTCTGATATCAATGACCCGCCTATCCTTGGGAGAATCAAACAGAACAAAGAGTTTACTTCATTTGTAGCAGCATCATTAAAAAGACTGAAATTACCACCCGGTACAATCACAGAGCAAGAAGCAAGAGATCATTACCTAAAGGCAAAAGAAAAGCAGGCTGATAAACAGTTTGTTACCCTCTGGACTCTGAGAGCTTTGTTGGCATCTATTGTTGAAAGCATTATCCTTGTGGATAGATGGTTATACCTTGAAGAATCTGTCAGTTCATTGGAGAATAGTCAACACAAGGGAGTATGGGCATATCCACTGTTTGATCAAGTAGCATCGCCAAGAAATGTAGTTTATGTAGCTTCGAAATAAGATCATAGAATAAAGTATATTATGGACATTGAAATCAAATGTCTACACTCTTGATCTATCATACTGAACGCGATCTTTATAAATACTATTCGAGTAGGGAGGCGTTCTCACAAAAGGGAAGGAAGATAAGTCATGCAAAGAATCTCTCCAACTTTGCGATACACAACTTGTAGTTTGTCCATTCAGTCAGCAATATGACTCAATTTACCTTGGCACTATTTCTTTAAAGCAACTAAGCCTCGCTGTGAGATTATGAAGAATGGTATATATACACTACTAGACTTCAAGTTTGCAACCTCCCCTGTCATGAAACTTATAATTTAAAAGCCGTATCTCGATTTTATATCACGTAATGAACTATTGATAAAGCTTCCATTTTTAAAGAATATATTCTACATGATGTAATGCTGAAGAATGCTTAACCAAGATACTAAACGGGAAATTGCGGAGAAATGCAATACATGTGTGTTACATGCAATTCAAGGAGACTTTATAATTCACCAAAGAAAAGATAACGTTGGTGAATGAAGATAAAGTCGCTCTTAAACCATGCGCTTTTATTTTCAGGCTCTATAAAATAAACCGCTCTTCTATTATTATTTATGCATATATCTATAGGCATCAGATGTCTACACTAAATACACATAAGATAATAAAGAGCATTGAGAGTCTCGCTTTGGACTTGTGTAAGCCTATCGGGCCATATAGGCTCACTGCAAATCTTTTTCCGGACGAGGGTAAAAAAAAAATTGCAGGTTTATGAATCATCTAAAACGTTATGAAGTCATGATATCACCTAAATATAAAAGATGTCAGCTGCCCTTGTTTTCTTTTCTTTACCATCTAAATGACTATTGAGCTTTACTCCACAAACTACTTTTTGGCTTGTACACTTGGTGGCATACTTGCTTGCGGGTACATTGTGCTTTTTTTTTTTTATGCTTACACTCATGCTTATAAACATAGGCCAACTCATTCGTTTGTAACTCCCTTAGACTTGGTCAAGTGTCGTAACCAAGTAAGTGCAATAAAGCAGTAGCAGAACAAAAATTAACATGTAGAAAGGTAAAACCTGGACTGTACAAGAGTGTATTTGATGGTTGGAAAACGATTGCCAAGAGTGAAGGCATTGGCGGTGTATTCACTGGCGTGGGCCCCACTTTCATTGGTTATTCATTCCAAGGTGCTGGTAAATACGGTCTTTATGAAGTTTTCAAGTATAGATATGCAAATCTTGTTGGAGAAGAAAATGCTCACAAATATCGTACTCTGTTATACCTTGGCGCTTCCGCCTCTGCTGAATTCTTTGCTGATATTCTTTTATGTCCTATGGAAGCATTAAAAGTGAAGATGCAAACAACCGTTCCACCCTTTGCGAGAACAACAGGAGAAGGATTTAAAAAGATCATAAGCACTGAAGGATATCTTGGGTTCTACAAGGGTATTGTCCCTCTTTGGGGTCGTCAGGTAATAAACGAGACTATGGGGACTGTCGTGTGTTATAACAATTACTTGTAAAGGTACCTTATACTATGGTTAAATTTGCGTCCTTTGAAAGGACCGTCGAGTTCCTTTATAAAACGTTCTTACCCAAGCCCAAGTCAGAATACAACAAGCTTCAGCAGGTAATCCATATAACAAGAATCCCTTATGCATTCTTACATTTGAATGATAGCTTGGTGTTAGTTTCTCTGGTGGCTATATCGCTGGTATCTTTTGTGCCCTAGTATCGCATCCAGCCGATGTGCTCGTATCCAAGTTGAATAACCTCCCCAAGACTGAAGCAGGACAAAAGCAAGTCACTGCTATGGACGTTGTTAAACAGTTAGGCTGGAAGGGACTATGGACAGGATTAGGCCCTCGTATAGTAATGATTGGTACATTAACAGGCTTGCAATGGTTGCTCTATGATACATTCAAGGTCTATGTCGGTCTTCCTACGACGGGCGGAGGAGAAGAGCAAAAGAAGGAAAAATAAATGTTATTATTAATGCATGACTATTTTTTTTTTTTTTTCTTTCTTTACTTTTACCAAATGTTGCCACCTCCAAATCAAGATCTCGAGTCACTATGTTATTTAGAGACTATGTAAACAGCCCTTTATTCTTTTTTGTAATCATGACTCATTCATTATAGGTTTCAAGAATATGGATTTGACGACGGATTTAGAGATGGAGAGCAATCAGGCGAGTTGGAAGGTCGTATATTTGGCTGCGAAAAGGCATTTGATTTAGGAAAAGAAATTGGATTTTATGCAGGCTGTGTAGATATGTGGACTCAATTATCAATAGACCATCCAGATATGATATCATCCAAGTAAGAATGAATAAAATAGCGTCTTCTTTTAATAACACCATGTGTAGAGTACTGAAACAATTGGAAAGCCTACAGAAGCTGATTGATCAATTCCCTGACTACAATGATCATGATGTGGACTTGCTTGCCCTGAGAGATAAAATGAAGAATAAGCTGCGAGTGATCAGTTCCCTGTTGGGAGTGCAACAAAGATATTTAAATGAGGAAAAGCCAAAGATGAGTTATTAAAATTGTGTATATTGTAAATAAATGATGATTATTGAAGTTTAAAGGAAAGATGAATGCATGTCACAGTGTTATTATCTTGGTCAGAGATACGAATGTTGCCATCGAGTGGTAATTTGGGTAATTCTTTAGGTATCCATGCTATTGATATCATGTTAGTTGTATGATTATAGACTGATAATAGCTATGTATATAACCTGTTGCATCCAAATCGAGGTCACCAGCAGAAAGTGGGCATGATTTATGACCCATAATATCTGATGCCAAGACAGTGCAGAGGTCGAGTTGCTTCTTAATCTTAATCATTGACATAATATTCAAATCAATATCTACTTTCCCACCAGTAACATCTTTTACTATAGAATGTGTTTTAAAATAAAATATCATGATTTGTAAATGATAAGTTACTTAGGTTGCCTTGTACTTGTACACTGATATCGCTTCCTGTCCTAGGTGTCTCTGGTGATATATGTACCCCATTTCGATATCCTACTAACAGATGGCTGGAGGGATCACCGCACAATGACCATATAGCTCCATGGTCATCAGGTGCCATAAAAGGTTTTTGTGCATCTAGAGACATTACAGTCAAGGGTAAGCCTAGTGAAGCTAACAATAAGGTCAACTTCATATTGTTTATATATTGCAAAAGAAAAGGAAAAAGAAAAAAAAAAAAAGAGTTTATTGGTTTTGTTTTCCATTTTGGTATCAATTCCAAATATGGCTAACAATGATCATTAGGTTATGACATGTGTGGGTGCTTGTGTGAGAGTATCGTAAGGGGAAGGGAAGAAAAAAGATAAGATTAAGGAGAAAAGGATCACATGTATAAATATATATATATATATAATTAGTAACTGATTAAGAAAGGCCCTGATTACTTTTGTTGTTAACAGTAACTGAGCAGTAATATGCACACATACGTCTCGTCCTTGCCGGAGTGTAGACTTGGTAAGTAATTTTCAAGCGATAGGGATGTAAAAAAAAGAATACTCAGGTATTATAAACTGCTCGTCCCAACATTTTAAGACGATCAAATGAAATAGCAGGAATTTATACGTATAACAGCACTTAGAAAAAAAAAAGTACATGTAGCGTGATACAGGGCATAAACCTTAAGATCCATTTTTATGCATAAAAATGCATTTTAATCTGTGTTATGCCAAAAGGCTTTCACAACAAGTAAGCCAATAAATTATTTGATCAGTGTTTTTAGAGGACATACCTTGATTGACGCGATTCATCTTAAAATAGTAGGTATGTGGGGCGATGTCGTTAGGGATCACGCCCAAAGTGAACTATTCTTCCAATAAGCCAAGTAGCATTTTCTTTTAGGGCATCTTGTTGTTCTCTGACTTGATTTATGAATAGAAATGGGTTTATGTAGTTTATTTTAGATATAAATTGGTTCATACAAAAAAAAAAGGATTAAATACTCTTCTTCTTCATCAGATTCAATTAGCAAGATGTCATCAGCAGGACCTGGAAGTGAACGGTTATTTCTTTCGACAGGATCGAAAAACATCCTATCCTTGTTCCAGTAAGTAAGGGATTCTTCTAGACAACAAGGGAGAGCAAAAAAAAAAAAAAAAGATAGAACATACGTGGCCATTTCTTCTGGACTTTTGTATCTACTTTGACCGAAATCCAATGGATATTATTTTCATTCTGCAATATCGATGTCTTCGGACTGCGTTGCTTTGTCTTGTCTGTCGTATAATCAACAGGCAGATACGTTACTGCTTCCACGTTACTGTTATTGCTGTAGATGCAAACAGGAACCCAGTAGGCATCTGATACTACTTGCGCACTTTCAGATGTATAAAAGGATCTGTTGTCATAGTATTATGAACCTTGTGTGGTTGTAATCCAGTCAACACCGTTTCGATATTCTTCTTTAGAAAGCCCAAGTCTTGAAACCAAAAGTTTTTGAAATGGCTGTACATTTTTGTATTTTTCCAATGTATGAAGCACCCTTTCTTTTACTCTCAGGAACCATGTTTTCATTCTTCTCTATCATTTCAGCGACTGCTTTGTAGTCACACCAGCCATCGCCTTCAGGATCGAATGCGTACAAAATAGGGTCCTTTTCGATCAACAACGAGATATCAATATCTATTCTTTTCTTTTTCTCAAACTAAAACTTTGCGTCATAAACGTAGTCTGATTTAAGAAACGCTCTTGATCCACCACTTGGTTCTTCTATCAAATCACTGCTTTCTTCTTCACCAACATCGCCAATTTTTTTTTTATTATTATTTCTTTATGGGTTGGAGTATTATTTTCGCTTTTCTCTCTCCTGAACAGATAAAAGTTTCCGCTTAAGAAGGAACACTATTTATCTTTGATCACTTCTAGACTTAAATACCCTACTTTAAGCAGCACTGAAAGCCATAGCTCTTGACTCATAATTGCTATGTTTCTTTTCTCTTTCCTTCTGTATTATTCACTTCGTATCTTTAATACACATAAACAATAAAAGTCTCGTCAAGGACCTATTGTTGTAAGAGAAAAAAAAATCTATGATTGTCTCTTCTTATTAGTGCTTTCAGTCAATTATAATAGCAACACATTTCTATATCTTTTTTTTTCTTTTGTTTGTGAATCATAAAGGTTATTCATAATTAGAAAATAGCGTAAATGACATCAAGTTATCTGTTATCTCCCAAGCTAAAGAAAGAAAGAAAAAAAAGGCAAATACAAAAGAACCTGTAAGACAGTGTTGGGAGAGCCGTGAGAAACTTATCTTTTGTTTTATCAAAAGGCCAAGCTTATTATAGAGTAATAATAGAAAAAAACATATTTTGTATGCTGACCTTATCAGTCAAAGAAAGATATGATTATCCAAGCGTGCGAAAATAATGATATATTTTCATGTAGGACAAAAGAAAAAAATTGATACTGCTTTATACTTGTCATCAATGAATGGTTATGGGATTATTGAGTGTTGCTATGGAGACTAGCATGAACAAAAAGTGTATATAATAATAACTTGTAAAAAAAAACAGTTCATAGGCATGATCGCCCTCTAAGAATTACTATTTATAGTAATTCCTAGTTTTTAAGGGTATGAGGATAAGAGATAAGCTTCAGTATCATTTGCAGAAAATTGTACTACTTTTTATCAGTTGTGCGCATATGCATATTTGTATATGTGTGTGTATGTGGAGAATTCGGGATATGATAACCATGATATCTTATCTATTCCCCTTCTTTTTGTTAATAAAAAGGGAATCTCTAGCTTATTATTCTTTCTTTTCATTATTCTCACGATACATTATGCAGACTGAACATAGCTGTCAAGGACAATGCAATCATCATTGGACTGCTTCCATTACCAAATGTTACAATTGCCAAACAGTAACAACTCCTCTTTGGAGAAGAGATGATTCCGGAAACACCATTTGTAATGCATGTGGACTCTATTACAAGCTACATCACGTTCAAAGACCTGTGTCGATGAAGAGAACTGTTATAAAACGAAGAAAGCGGTTTAGTAGCGCATCTCAGCAAATAATATTTAATCAGACATACAAAGACGCACAGCCTGACAATAAACATTTACAAAGACATGAACAAGAAAACGAGACGCGTGATGATCCTGAACTAGTATCTGCTATAGAATCCCTTTTAAAGCTATCTACACAAATCGACAACTCGACCATGCTTTCTTCCCTTACCGCTGTTCTATCAACCATCTTGCTCAATCCTGCAAGATTCAAACAAGGTCTGGAAGCAAGAAGAGAAAAGCTTCAAAGAGAACTTGATCAAATCACTGACTTAATATCAAAGACAAGCGAGATATTAAAGTCAATAGAGTCCATCATTTCTCTTGTAAAAAAAGATGATAACAATAGCACTGAAAAAGGTAGTATATTGGCATCACTCATGATGCTTGGCATTGTGGATCATAATAAAAGCAACAGCAATATAAATAATAGCAGCAACAGCAGTAATAGTAGTAGTAGTAATGACAGTAATAAAAATACATGCAAAACAAATATCCCTTCTCTAAGTGAAGCTATGCCTTCGTTATATTCATTAGCATTTCCAAACAATAACAGTAATAACAGCAATAGCAAATCGTCATCCCCACATTTTTTAAATCATTCCCACATTTCCCGTACATAATAAATACATTCTTTTTTATTAATTGTCCTTGCTTTTATCTTTTTGCATGAGCTTTTCTTGTGCTCTTCTTGTGCTCTTCTAATTTAATAAGAGGATATTTCTTAAATTAGTACAATGATAAAGACTCTCTTGTTATCTTTCAGAGATAAGGTGTGATACGACTCTTTAGTTGGTAGCTATCATCATAACACAAGGCTTTACTGATTAGAGAAAAAGACAAAAGCCGCTTGCTTTTGCTCATGATTGGACTTCGTTTTCTCAAAGTCATCTGGTATCTTGTCTTTATGCTGTTAAATATGATATCATTTATTTATTTTGAAAAGCACTTGAAAATCAACAATTTATAAGTTACAATAGTATTTAGTCTATATTTCATCGTTTAGAAACAGTCGGGTTCCATTCACCAGGAGTGAATGTATCTCCTTGTCCAGCAGGTTCTGTCGACTTGGGTTCTTCACTTTTATCTTTTTCTATTAAACATAAACCGTTAGTTTTCTTTTGCTTCATAGCCTTTTTTTAATACCTTTTCGACTGCTTTCTTCCAACAGTTGCTTCTCCTTCTCTGCTTCTTGCTGTAGTTGGAGTTTTCGCTTTTTTTTTTTTTGGTTTAATAATCATTTGTTTAATGTACTTGTTTTTATTATTACCTGTTCCCATTCCTGTTCCAAAGCTCTCGCTCGTTCTTTTACTATTGACTTTCTTTTCTCGTCCTGAATTAATTCTTCAATGGTTGGAGGATAGTCTCGTGTATGCCTCAGCCAGGCTTGCCACTGAACTACATTACTGTCAGCCAAGTTATTATCAGTCTGTTTTATATTACCTGGTAATTGGTTTTCTTCAAATATTGTTAAATTGCCTCGGGGTACATTCTTCATTTGCACCCAACGTTTCATTCTACCACCTTTGTATGATTTAGTTCCAAGAGAGAGAGAGGGCTGCATTTCAACATGACTATACCTAATGGGTTTGGACAGTCCCAGTATTCGTTTCCTGATAAGTCATATCCAACAACAGCATGCTTTTTCCAAGGAAATCGAGAAGCCTTGTAGGTTAATGCTAATCGCTGCAAAAGGTTGACAGATTTTGACATGAAAGAGAGAGAAAAAAAATTTACAAGATAAACATATTTATTTTTATTAAAAAAAAAAAACAAAGAGAGAGAAAGGAAGAAGAAGGAGGTTAAATGCAAAGGTTGTTTACTGCATTTTCAATTAAACGAACATCACCATCATCTAAACCACGAATAACCCTTCGTTTCTGACTCTTTGATTGAATTTCGACCATTGACGGAAGACCAAAGGCACTGGCCATACCTCCAGCATCAACCATAGCTGCTGCTTGACTTACACTTTCTTCTGATACATAAAGTAATTTGTCAAGCTTTGAGCAAAGATCCCATATCTTTGGGGTCGGATTTGATTGTTGTATAGTAGATAATGCCATAGGTGCGCGGCCATCGATCAACTGCCGAACATAGGGGTTCTTGCCATTTTGGTATTGGTCGCCTATACATTTATTCGTTCTCTGTACTAAACTTATCATACATTCCAGTGTCTTTTCGCATGCATCTATAGGCAATTGAATATAGTTTAACAAGGCGGCAAGGGTAGCTGGAATAGTAGGATGCTGAGAAAGAAGTTGATAGATGGCAGAATCACTTCCAACCGTCACAAGATTGAGAACAACCCATAGTGCCTCTTTGGTCACTTTCCATTCTTCGCTTCTAGAGTAGAAAGCGTGGGATACGGCAGGTTCCCAGTTGAAATGAGTATAAGTGTGACCAGGTACAGCAAGGTGATTTATGACATTATCGATAATGGGTCTGTGTTGAATGATTTGATCAATCATATCTTCATTGCTTGCTACCAAGTTTGAAAGGGCTAAATAAGCGTCCTTTCGTACATCAGTTGTGGTTTGAGGTGTAAGCAACTGCATAAAGCTTAAGAGTACAGGAGGTTGTAGTAAATTCATTGCGTATTTGTCAGGACCATTGGATATGTTTACTATTGTCCGGATAGCAGCATGTACCACTTTTAACGGACTCGATCTATAATTATAATAATTAGATATGGCTTATAAGTCTCTTTTTTATATATATATGTACGTTATAAGTTCTCCTAAGCGTTCACATAGTTCAACTGAAATATCAACTCTGTAATAAAACGCGCCTACTTCATGCATATTATACAAAACACGACATAACCCCCAACTATGCAGAAAAATAAGTATATATAAAATGTCAGAGTAAACTTGAACTTACCAAGCTTCCAATACTTGCTTTGGATTTTCAAACATGACGTATTTTGCAAAAGCATCAAACATGATCAAATACTACAATAGAGTTAATATTTTAAATATAAAATGGATGAAACTATACATTTTCATAATAATCAGCAGTACGATATCCTCCACGGGCCATGTTGGATAATGACCATAGTAACGATTCTGTACTAACATCATAATCGTTATCTAATAGATACAGCCTTCCTCTACCGCGTCCATCTCTTAATGCAAGGTCATAAATGTCTTCATAAATATCATTCAGCACATTGACGATAGCGGTTGAACTCCCCTTTGTCATTAATTCCTCACGGTATGCAGGAGATTCACCAGCAATATTACCTAAAGCCCAAGCAGCTTGAGCTTTAAGATAGACTTCAGCCTTTTTGCTATTGATTATTTCAAGTAAAACATCTATAAATCCAGCTTGAACAATAGCCTGTGTATGAGCAGTGGTGCCTGCCTATGAATGATATATAAAGAGAATAAGTTATTATGAAATATTCCTAGACATTTTTTACAGCTATATTTGTCACGATCCAAGCGCATTCAAACTTGAGTGAATTTCCATTATCAGATTGCATCAGCTCCTTTATACGAGACAATACACCCAAAGCTAAAATATCCTCTACATGACTTTCATCACTATTTGCTAATACACATGGATCAGTCTATTGAATGTTGTAACAAAGTTCATAAAATACCTTGAACTAGGTACCTGCGTATACCCCTGACAGACTGTTTCATCTTATCATAGTCTGAAGAGAACAGCAGATACTTTATTGTTGGTAACTGTAATAGAATCACTGGTTAAAAATTAAAAGAAACTCAGGCATGAAAAAGACAAACTCCGTTGTCGTAAGTGAGTCTCCCCTTACAGCACTTTTGTCCAGTTCTTCTCCAGGAGTAGGCATTTTGCCAATGGTGACATTAGAAAGTTTACGACTGATTTCTAATAGTGAGTCGTCTTCAAGTTGGAATTCATCAAGTGTCATTTGCTCTAAATGGTATTTTCAACAAAACTATTGGAATGAATAAGTTGCTTTCTTTAATATTTATTATTAATATAAACCAAAGTCTTTGTTTCCAAAAAGACAGACAGAGAGAGAAAAAGAAAAAAAGATAAGAAAAAGGGAAAAGAATGAAATAAAGCGCTAGATGGATGAAATTTATAAATACGAGCCCTTCTTTGGGGGGAACATTTCAAGTCACGTAGTATGTTTATTTCTTTATATCGCGTACTTGTGTATGCGCGCGTATATTGTTTCGCGTCTATTTAACTAGAAGACTAACGGTGCTCCTGGGATTCAGTGCGCTGTCTATAACGGCAGTGCATTCCTTAACGCCTCGGTAAATATAAAATGAGCAATACATTATTTTTTTATTCATTAGTCTTCTAGTTACTATTTAATAAAATTCTTCTTTTAGTACCCAAACACCCTTGCCTTGTTCATTTTTCTCAAATTTTGCAATTTGCTGCAGCATTTTTCTAAACATGATCACTTGCTCCTTTTTTATATTTAGCGTCAAATTATCCATAATCTCTTGTGATGTCGCTCGTCCTTCATGTTCTGATAAGAAATCACGTAGTTTAACAATCATACCTTCTCTTGTGGCGTCATCTAGAACTGTAACAGGTACAGAACCTATGTACACATATACGAATGAGCTCATATTTAGTATATAAAAAAATATTTACCTTCTGCAGTAGTATCATCCTTGACTGCCGCTTTTCTTTCTTTGATTCGAGCTAATAGTGTCCTTGATGAAGGTTTTGCATTTCCAGATCCTTTAAATCCAGATATTATGCCAGATCCAAATGACGACGTAGACGTGTCGGACATAGTATCATCATTCATGCTTTGACCAAACCTTGGAGGTGGTGTTTCTGACCTTTTTTGAAATACATATCTTGGTGCTCCTGCTGATCCAGATCGTCCTGTCCAGGTAGGTGTACCAATGTCCATAGCTCGTCTGAGTCTTCTCGATTCTTTTAATGCAGCTGCTGCGCGTTGAGCCACTAGGTTCGCTATATGTAGTGATTAATTCATACGTCAAATAGTTTGATCTCACACACAAACCTTCTCTTTCAACAATCATTGCATCATGAGTATCTGAATTTATGATTTGATCATGCTGTAAGGCGCTTTGAATTCCTGTCATCTCAAATAAACTTTGCAATACATGATCTTCTTCTTGTTCCAGCCTATTCTTGTGCTCTTCTTCCTCGAAATGTTCACCAGCACTAATTTATGGGTTAATATTCATACCATGTCATAGCTAGGACTTACTATTGTTCTAATGCATTCACGCCTTCCAATGACTTTAGCTGGCCCTCCTCATCTTGGTTCGTGTGCTTCTTCTTATTATAGCTTACTTCAGTACCTTTGAAAAGACGTCCAGTTTCAGTCTCTGTACTATCTTCTGTGGCTAACGTAAATAGTGACTGTAGGTTACTAGCATCAAAGAACCGCTTCTGTTTTGGATCCTTCAATATCTTGTTGGTCAAGAATTGTTTATAAATTTGCCTGTGATAGATCTTTTCTTCAATTGTTCCACTTGTCATCAATCGATAAATTGTCACGTCTTTCTTTTGACCTAATCGCCACGCCCTTTCTCTAGCTTGGACATCAGTAGAAGGGTTCTATACCAAATAATGTGAATAAAAACCAAAATACACCAAACTGAATGTATACCCAGTCAGGATCAAACAAGATCACACGATCTGCTCCTGTCAAATTAAGACCTAAACCACCTACTTTGGTAGTCAAGAGGAACACAAAGATATGCTTGTTACCATTGTACTCGTTTACGAGAGCCATACGTTGGTTCACAGGCGTTGTACCATCCATACGCAAGTATCGGTAGTCCAGATGCCTGATCATCGTCTCCATAATATCTAGCATTTGTCGTGTTTGACAAAACAAAAGTACGCGATGATGCTGTTGCTTCCACATCTTGAGCAATGCTCTCACAACAACCATTTTTCCACTTCGCTCAGGATTTCCATAATCTGGGTTCCCTTCTGTGATGGTCAGATCAACCAGGTCAGGATGATTACAGATTTTTCGAACAATATCTATTCCATAAAGCACCTGACGACGGCGCTCGAGGATAGCATCCATTTCTTTTGAATGGATAAATTGCAAATAAGCCTCTCTCTGTGGCTTTGTCAGTTTACAAAACAAGACTTGCTCATTCTTCTTGGGTAAGTCAGCAGCTACATCAACCTTCATACGACGTAGCAGATAAGGATTGATCAAGTCCCGTAGCATACAGGCACACTTGTAGGCTGTTTGAACCTGAATGTTGGTCGCATTAGCATATCCACCTATACTTATAGGTACTGAAAACTGTGATTGAAAGATAGGCAGGGTCTATTATAACTTTTTTGCTCAGTATAAAACAATAAATAATATGTACCATATCTTACACCAAGTCTCCCAGGAAATATGAAATCAAATAAAGACCATAGTTCTTTCAAGTTGTTTTGAATTGGTGTGCCTGACAGGATGATTCTATGCGGAGTCTAAAAACTAAGCGTAGTTCTGCATAATACAGAAAAAAAGACGTTGTTACCTTAAATTGCTTAACAGCTAGCGTTGTTTCTGAATCAGGATTTCTTATTTTATGTCCTTCATCCAATATAACATACCCCCACTGATGCTTCAATAAAACCTCTCTGTATGATTGCACACCACTGTAGGTCGTGATAAGCACACCACCAAGCTTTATGTATTTTTTCACCAGGGCAGAGACTCTTCTTCCAGCCTTAGTTCCCAAGATACTCTTTTTCTTTTTTGTCTTCTTTTTTTTAAAAACGAGCTTCCCTCGACTATTAAGCTCAAAATCATCTTCTTTCACATCTTCCACGTCTTCCACGTCTTCCATTTCTTCCATTTCTTCATCCTCTGAGCTAGTATAAGTACCCGTTTTTACACCACTTCCACTTGAATGCAAGATGGCAACACGAAGCGGTGGCCACCAGCTATGAAATTCCTGTACCCATTGCTTCATCACAGTCGCAGGGCATACGACAACGCATGCTTTGCCCGGACCCAACATGTTTGAATAATGTAAGCTTGCCAAGAATGCAACGGCTTGAATAGTCTTGCCCAAACCCATCTCATCACCGAGTATACCTCCGACCTCTTGTCGATGCAGTTCCCAGAGCCATTGTACACCTTTTTTTTTTTTTAAAAAAAAAAAAGAGCATTAGCAAGCACTACGCATTTCAAATAGGCTTACATGTCTTTTGATAGTCAAAAAGGCAACTCCAGAGCTCTCCTGGAATCCTTAAGCCTCCCTCTAACTCATGATCTTCAAAATCTGGATGTGGCTGATATATCTCATCTTCATTCAGTTCCTCTCCGCTTGTTTTTTCCTTGATCTCTTCAAGAGACATAGAAGCGGCTTCCTCCTACAAGTGGTTTTAGAAATCAAACTATGTAATGCATCAAACTCTTACATGAGTTGTTCTGTATCGCATCATATTTCTGTTCAGTATCCATTCTCTAAGTCTATGCTTATAATTAGATTCGTTTCCATCGTCCTCGTAAATTTCGTCTAATTTCGGAACTGTATGTTTTCTTTCTTCATCCTCTTCCTCTTCTTCGCTTAACTCATACTCATCATCCTCTTCACGCTGTCTCTTCTTTTGTCGCTCAGGTTTTGTGTCTTCTGCTTGATGAATAGGTGCATGAAGGTTCTGATGTGATATAGGTTCAGCATATCGTGAGCCGGGCAAAGCAAGTGCAGATTCTTCTGTTATTGTAACCTTGTGCTGATCTTCAGATAATTTAGAAAATGGTGTTATTTTACCCGTTCGAATTAAATATTCTCGTTGAGTCTCATCCATCTGTCGCTCGCTGGTTGTTGCTATTTCCGGAGGCACAGCCATCCTTCGTCTCTCTCTGTCCTTCATTCGATTCACAATATCCTTTTCGTCTCTTGTTGCTTCACGCAGTTTCTTTGTGTGTTCATTAATCTTGGGTATCAGTTTATCTACATTGTCCGTTTCTTTCAACTTTATCTTTAACTTGTCAAGTTGTTCCTGTGCAGCACTAACAATGAATAAGTTTGTATTCATTTATTTAAAAAGCCATAAACTCACGCTTTTTCTTTTCTTGCTTTCTCTAATCTTTTCATATCAAGTTCATCCTCTCGTTCAGCTATGGCTTTGTCAGCCTTATAAAAGTTGAATACAAGTTGTTATTTCACCCTTTCTTTTTCTTCACCTTTTCCATGAGTGACTTTTCTAGTTCGTTTTGATCAACAAGATCAACTCCAAGGTCATGTAGCTCATTATTTACAGTTGTGTTCGAGTCATTGTCTTGATTGGTTTTATTATTACTTGACATCACAAATATAATAACAATAATAAAAAAAAAAGAAAACCGCAGTCTATGAAGTAAACCCCTTCCATTGACTCTCTTTCCTTGTTTGGATTATCGTACCCTCTTAGGGCCAATTGGAATGGTTCATGACATCAAATAATCATAATGCGCCCTCAAACTGAACCTTTTTTCTTAATCCCTCTTTTCATGACTATCCTATAAAGTGTTGTTTGGATTGTACATTGCTTCTCTAATTTATTTTGTACGCATTAAGGCTATCCTATAAATACAACTATATCCAACTTTTATATTGTAAAAGGGATGCGTATAGTGTTAATCATGAGTCGATCCATTCCTAGAATACGAATCATAGACTTTGTCATGTGTAACACTGTGCAATCTGCAGCACATCCCGTTTTTAATAAACACACGAAGCATATTTTTTAAGCAAATGAAGCGTATATCGCGAGATGATGTACGTATGGTTGACCCCTCCTTTAAGACAATATATATAAGCAATATGATTTCTGAATAAAGTGTATATTTAACCAAAGAAACACGAGTTCTTTTACATAAAAACAAAAGAAAAAACTAAATACAAACATAAACTGCATCATCTAAAGAGTCTTGTCAAAGATAGCACCAAGAGAAGCCCAGACAGCCTTGGGAGATTGAGAAGCATCAACACCATACCAAATACCCTTCTTTTTGTAATATTCAACAACAGGAACGGTTTGCTTATGGAAAGCATCCAAACGCTTCTTTAATGACTCGACGTTATCATCGGAACGATGAACGAGAGGCTCACCTGTAACATCATCCTTCATGGGAACCTTGGGAGGACTAGACGATGATCAGCCTACATTTATAAACACAAGCGTGTCACTTACTTGAATTCTGTGTGATAAGTTCTACCGGAAGCAGGATGAATCAAACGACCAGTGATACGAGAGACAAGAAGGTTATCGTCAATCACTAATTCAACGACAGAGTTCAAAGGCTTCTTTCTGGTTTCAAGCATTTCATCCAACTTTTCAGCTTGAACGACAGTACGAGGGAAACCATCGAGAATGAAACTAATCATTTATAAGCATTTCTGCGCGTTTTATATCAATTGATAAATACTTTACCCATTCTTACATTCAGGATTGTTATCCAAGTTTTCTTGAATCATACCAACAACAATTTCATCAGAGACGAGTCCACCATCATCCATGATCTTCTTGGCAGCTAAACCAAGAGGAGTTTTGGCAGCAACAGCAGCTCTGAGCATATCACCAGTAGCCAAATGACAAACACAAAACTTTTCCTTGATGGCAGGAGCTTGCGTTCCCTTACCGGCACCAGGAGGGCCCATGAGGACCATACGAAGTTGTTGCTTGGGTAAGCTATCTTCAACCTTCTTTTCAAGAGCTTCAAACTTGGCATGGAGAGAGTCAATGTTCTTTTTGATCTCCTCAAGGATTGCTGAATGCTTGTCGGCCATCGTGCTCGTGTTTGTTGTTTGATTAAACAAGTGAAAAAAAAAAAAAGAGGAAAAAAATAGGTACTTTTTAAATGTGATTATTTTTGCAGGGGTGGAGTTTAAACTTGATAAGATGTGTACGATATACAGTCATATCCACCTACATTTATACTCTTTTAGTATTTCATACTGAATTTGATTCAAACACTTGCACGTAAATATTTAAATCTTGTTGAAGGAAGCCATATTCTCTACAGTTACTTTCCTTGTGAATACCGAGAGTCTTACTTCACCTTTCTCTCTCTCTCTCTAAAATGCCAAAGAAATATCGAGCTTACATTTGTAGCTCTGTTCTATTGTAATCTAATATACTATGGAATGTTTGCCATTTGAAAACTTCTTCTGCTCCAATCGCTTCTGTTTGCAGTTGCTACAGACCAAAGGAATTGAAGTTACAAAAATGGCATTAGATAGCATCGATTTTATCACTCTCATTTCATAAAAGAATACCTTTGACATTCGAAACTTATTTATGTCAGCAAGGACATTCTTAAATCTGCCTTGACCTCTGAAGGAGTTCCTTCTGCGATATTCCAGTGACGCCGCTGACATAACCCTTATGAGTGAGATGATTGGTGTAACATCTTCGTCAATCATATGATAGAGTTTTTTTTTTTGTCTTTGTAAGGGCATTTGATCAATGTGTGTTATTTAATAATAAATAGCCCACATGTGAACAGCTGTGGACAATCAACAATTAAAACATAAAAGTGCATATGGGATTAACCTTGAGGACACAGGCATTATCACCGTGTTGTGGTGATCGTCACAGAGTAAAAGATCTACCATGGTGTACTCTTCTACACGTCAATCGTCCATATTTACTATTAAAAACTACTGATCTCTTAGTTTAGCCACTTGATCTCTTTAGAATAATAGCAACAGTGTAGAAGAGTCTTTAAGTGGTTAAATTGGCTGCATACAGCATGTATCTGCCTATATTAGGGTGATAAAGAAAATAAATGGGAAAGTTTCTGCTTTATTGTGGACAACAAGCATATGCAGAGTATATTACTTTCCAAGAGACATTAAGTAGCAGCTTTCATTCATACATCAAACGTACTTTTCTTTATAAATCATTCCTCTCCCGTTTATCTTGTAAACAAAATTTAAGTGCTACTTTTTGAAATTCTACTCGGTGTTCTTGAATGTTTTGCAGTAATCTTTTATGAATCATCCAACAAGCGTCTTGACTACAACGTCTTTATTAGAACTTTTAAATAAAAAAGTGATTTTAACAGCATCTTCAATAGACAGGCGAATGCTGTTTAAAGCATATCAAGATTTCTTCAGGCACCTAAAATAAGGTATCGAAGTTTAATGCCCGAATACACAACGTTTATCCATCAGAAATCATTGACTTTGAGTGCATTTTCATTCATGTCAACTTTTTTTTTTTTATCTATCCATTGTATACACAAACAAAATCATCTAAAGGATAAATCAGCTTTTTCTTTTGTCAAGAGCAACGTTCCAGCTGTTTTTGCCTCATTAATCGCCGTCATACTTGACATCTGGCGGATTCTCAAGAAATTTGATTGGTAGGGCGTATTTGAGCGAGCCACGTTTACAGGCTTGTTCCGCGTGGTTTTGAACAAGTTCAGTGTTTTGTACTTTTGCATGGCCATAGTTAGATATTCGTACCACAATGTGCGGCTTAGAAAGATGTAAAGTAAAAATTTTATTTTATTGTAATCACCACAATCGAGATCGGAGTCAAGGTAACCGCTGTTGTAATAGGAACGACATATAATTAAATGTTTATTTGTAAACTTCAAAGACCGTAGAAGCCATTTAATTAAACACTATTAATTTAATGCACTCAATTCATGGCTAGGATTAATCTTGTAAGTATCTTTGCGCTTTGAAGTGACTACAAAGATAACAGTAATAGTATTGAACTTTAACCTATACAAAGTTATAAGAGGTATTTAATATTCTTTAAAAAAAAAAAAAAAAAAAACATCTACATGAACTGTTGTATAGCCTGATCCAGTGATAATCCAATCAATTCTAGCCCTCTGTATTTGGCATAGCGAAAAATGATGAAGAAAAAATTTCCAGCTCGGACTTTGTATGGATGCAATAAATATTGCCTCTGCTTAATTCAAATCATTTTGCAGAAAAAATAAGGAGTGGGCGAGCATATGAAAGAAGAATTGTAGAATAAGTCAGCATACAGTCATCACGGCCCATTAAATAATAGATGCATTGATTCCATCTTTAACCTATTTTATAAGCTTCGTGTTACAAGACACAAGAAATAAAATAACAAAATGGTTTTTATATACCTCCTTTTCTTTTTTCTTTTTTTTTATTTTTATTTTTTCACTCCTTTTGAAAATAGGCTCAAGTAACCATAGAAGCAACAACAGCCTTTTATAGAACATAACAACAAAAAAGAAGCTTTTTTTCTTTTAAAAGGAAAACTATAGATGTTTCATTCTTCTGGCCTTAGACATGAACAATATTTGATTCGCTCAAAGCAAGACTCAAAGCATACACTTCATAAAAAACGCTCCTCACTCGAATCTGAAATATCGGCCGGAGCTGATAGCGGATATACCTCTTCATCGTTCACTCCCACATGCTCAATTGTATCAACTCCAACCACTATTTCAACTTCAACTATAACAACAACCGATGAGAACAAAAAGCCTCACATTACTGGTCCACCAAAAAAGAAAAAAAGATACCACCAAACCCCTCGCCAACCCGATCTAGTCTATTCTTGCCCGAGACCTCTAGCGTTTCCGTTTCACAACGATGACCATTTCTTACCTATTGCGGAAGCTGATCCTCGCGATGTTGCTCGAGTATCGCCACCGTCTATCAATAGAGCTTCATCTATCCAATCAAAAAGCACAACCAGCATTAGTCGTCATGATGCAGATTCCTCATACAGTAGAAGATCCTCTGTCCTGAGCTCAATACAACGAGGCACCGTGCGTTCAATAAGATCCCTCTTTCAGTTACCGGATTCCCTGAGTAACCTGAGTCAGAGGACGACACAGACGTCGATTATTACTACAGATCCACCCCTTGAAAGACTAGAGATAAAAAAGGGAACAGTTCAGTCATTAAAGGACTTCTTCTCAAAGCGACAACCGCCACAGACATCGTCATCTATTGTATCACCTGCATCTCCCAAGCGTGGTCAACTTGGTACAACCATCGGCTCTATTCAGACGAACAAAACGACCAATGATTCTAGAGCATCTTTAAAGAAAAATAGTAATTCTAGTAGTAGTAGCAGTAATAGTTGCACCAAATTATCAAGTAACCCCAGTTCCAAAAAATCTTTTACCTCACGTGCTTCAGAATTCGCTAGTCGTGCCTTCTGGAAAAAACCAGCGGAATCTACTACGCCTTGTTCTGCCAAGCAACCAAATGTATCAACTACACCTAGAGTCGATCGATCTGCGGCACAGAAACCTCTTCCAGAACCACCGAAAAAGAAAACTATAAAATCTGAAGTAAAAAAGATATCTGCTCGTGTGATATCTTCATTCCGTCCAACACCAAACGCAGATAAAATTGACAAGCCAAGCAAGCCATCTTTATTTTCATTTAAAAAGAATAATAATGATGAATTACTTAAAAAGAAACCTAGTACTGCGGCAACGACAATACCAGAAGAGCCCTCGAAAGTTGGTAAATTATGGAAGAGCTTCAAGAACTTGATGACAGGTAAAAAGTCATCTCGTGTAGGAGTATTGTAGATTCTTTCTCTTTTTTATATATGCCCATATACATATATATTTATTCCCTTTGCTTTAATTCTTATTACCATTTACTTATTATCTTAACTGTATACCATTCTTTATTTATGTCAATCCTCTCTTTTTATGCAATTCCCTAAGTTAACATTTTTGTGTATTAAAAAAAATGTTGTATTTTAGACTTTTTTAAGCTAGTTTTTTTATGTCCCCTTTTAAAATAAAAAAGAAAGAGTCAGACTGTTTATTTATAATGATAAAATAACCAAATTTGGTGAATAAAATAGGGTCTCCGGCTTAAAAATGACTCATTGAATATGATTTATTACTGTGGAGAGCATAGTCTCATCTGTAATAAAGTGATATTGATATGATGTTAAATATAGATCAAGTTGTCCCCCCCCAAAAACTAATAAATGGGCTGAATTTCAAGCCTAAAAACTGTAATCAATGAGTAAGCATTTGTCAACAATAAACTCGTTACTTTTCATATTTAAACCCCAGTTCGAATTTATGCCTTTTTTTTTCTAATTAAAAAAAAAAATGTCCTCCAACTTACAATGCAGCTTTATCGGTCTAGGCGCTATGGGCAAGAACATGGCTGGTCATATTGCAAAGCACGTCGAATCACTCGGTTATCCCTCTTTGTTGGTCTTCAATCGTACCCAAGCAAAAGCCGAAGAACTCAAAAAGACCCATCCTGTAAAAGTAGCTACCTCACTTGAAGAAGTTGCAAAGAAATCAGACATCATCTTTTCATGTCTTCTAAATGACACGGCTGTAGAAGAAACGGTGAATGACCTGGTCCCTCATCTTAAATCCGGCGCTCTCTTTGTTGAACAATCTACGATTAGTCCTAAAATGGCAGAGAAACTCGCTGAAAAGGTGTCTCAAGTTGGTGCAACCTACTTGGCTTGCCCCGTAATGGGCCCTCCAGCAAAGGCTGCTGCTGCAGAATTAATCGTTCTGGTCGCTGGTGGTGACAGTAACAGTCGCTCTAAAGCCTTGTCAATATTGATTCCAGCTATTGGTAAAAAGAAGATTGAACTTGGCGATGCCGTTGGTCAATCATTACGCTTGAAATTATGTGGTAACTTTGTTGTGACAAGCACTGTAGAGATGTTGGCCGAATACATGACTCTTGCTGAAGCCTCTGGTGTTGGTCAAGATAAAGCTCAAGAGCTATTGGATGGCTTCTTGCCAGGAACAATGGTAGCTACATACGGTTCACGTATGTCTCAACAAACTTTTACACACGAAATACATTTTCCTATTAGTTCTGCCAAAAAGGATGTGAATCATATAATCAACCTTGCAAAGGAGTCTAATGCGTCTGTACCTATCACTCACAAGTTTTTGGAACATTGTAATACTGCACAAGAGAAGCATGGTGATTTTGACTTGACAAGCGTTGTCGGAGGTATGTGTTTGCACTCCATTTATGGAATTTAGTACTAACTCTTTGATCTAGTTCTCAGAGAAGAGGCTGGACTTCCTTTTATCATTGAAAAGAAATAAACACTATTGTTTATTTATCAGAGGGGAGTTTTATTTGACATGCTTGCATGCTTAGCTTTTCATTTCCTTTTTTGTATCTCAGTTGATCTCTAGAGATTCAACATGACCATCTCTATAAGAATAGTCGATATAGATCACTACCTACAAAGGCCATGCTTTTTAGATCGCACTTATTCTCCCTTCTGTGACGACCCTCTGTCAAGAGTACCTGTTATTAGAATATTTGGATCTACCGATGCAGGTCAGAAAGCATGTGTTCATATTCATCAGGTAAACATGACGAATCGAGTAAAACTGTTAAACCAAATCGACATAGATCTACCCTTATTTCTTTGTCCCTTATACTATACCGCAAGAATACACTTTAGAAGATATCCAAAAGAGCATCTTTCAATTTGGAACCTGTCTCAATCAAGCCTTTGACCAGTCAATCAGACCTAGTCCTGACAAGAAAAATCAGCATATCGCTGCCATTGTCCTTGTGAAGGGTGTACCATTCTATGGATACCACACTGGATACCAGACGTTTTTAAAGATATACATTATAGACCCATCTGAAAAGCAACAGATGGTCGATATACTTCAATCACAAGCCATCATGGGGACTCATTTTCAGCCCTTTGAGTCCCATATCCCGTTTGAGCTTCAGTTCTTGATGGATTATAACCTCTATGGTATGGATTGTATTCATTTGGATACAGATACCGTTGGTAGACATGCAGAGATCGGTCTTCGTTTCCGTTCGCCTTTGGTTAATACACCCAGGTCAGAGTACAATAAATCTCAGGTGTCAGGGTCAGCTTCTATGGCAGAGGTGCATGATAAATCAGTTTATACATCAGAAACTGTACCTGTCATGTTACAATCAGATGCTCTTGCTCGAGAAAGTCATTGTGAATTGGAAATTGATGCTACCAGTATGTGCATCCTGAACCGATTAGATATCACCGAAAGAGATATTCATGCTAATTTGAGCTACGAGATGAAGTTACAGAAACATGATTTACTCAACCCTGATGAAGTAGCTAAAAGGAAACTCGTGAAATCACTAGAAACCATATGGAAGGATGAAGCTAAGCGTCGTAGGGCAAAGGGGAATACAGAACCTTTGTGGTCAGTATCCCAAACAGACGACCAGCGTGTGCCATCCAGCATGCCTTGGACTTCAGAGCCTTCGTTAAGAAGCATCTTGAACAAAATGATTGAGAGATCAGGCAGTGACACCCACACAAATAAAGATCCTATCTTATTAAATGGTGTTATGACTGCATTTCAATCTGTTGAAGCTCTGTATCCACAAGAATACTATCAGCTCAAAAAGGGTATTACAAATCAACTAGGAAAGTCGCAGCACGTTGCTACTCCCCAAGAAAAAGAGATGAACCAATTTAACGTTATCTCTGATCCATCTCGATATAAAGCATGGATAACACAAAACTATGTGGATACAAACCTTATTGACTCATATCTCGAAAGTAAAGCAAAAGATGATGACGAAGAACAACATTTCGACTTGGGCCATGAAGAAACTGAGCAGCAGATCTTGGGGGATGATACCTTTGATAACGACGATTATGGTTTAAAAGAAAGTGATATTGCGAAATGGATAGAAGAATCTGAAAAGAGAAAAGGTTCATCAAGGCCCGTGGTGAGTATAGAATACGAAGATGATGACGATTGTATACATCAAGGTGGAACCATGAAACCTCAGAAAACAAACTCCTTATCAGAACAAGTAGATATGATATCACAAGTAGGACAAAAACGAAAGCTTAGGTTAGAAGAAAACGATGCACAATATACTGAAGATGAACCATTTCAAATAAGCAATATACTTCCTGATACCATGTAAGACGTGAAAGCATGTGAAGTATTCTTTTATAAACTGAAATTGTCATGTAGGTCGCGTCCAAATCGGTTTTTACAAAAGCTTCGAATCAGTCAATTAGATGGTACAAAGGATATAGACGAATCAACAAGTAATGCGCGCTCAACATCGGCAAAGGAACAATGGGAACAAGAAAAGAAATTGTTGAAAAAGATGAAGATAAGAAAGAGGAAAATGCCTGAAAATGACAGTGAGACAATTGTATCTGTAGTTATTAAAGAAAGTCCCATATTCAACAGGAGAAGAAAAAGGAAACAAAAGGTATTGAATCAGCAGCATACCATAGCTGAGGGCAAATCACAAAAAGATATACCTCAGGACAGCAGTAGTATGTCAAACAATGTTGGAGAGAAAAACATTTGCAGTCAAGAAAATAGAACAATATTATCAAACTCTCAATATGGCGTCAGTCGATCTATTTTAAATAATGGTGAACCGCTACTTAGCTCTCAGCAGGAGGGAATGACTGTAGAGCATACTCATAATGAAGAAGTGGCGAAAGGAGATGACACTAGTCCAGGACAAATAGACATGAGTGATATTCTTGATAAGCAAACACTTGGAAAGCTTTTTTTGAACAAGCTTAATGATATGTGGCCACCAAAAGATGAGCAACGACCAAAAGATGATTTTGAAAAACATGTACTCTTGCATGAATCATTACCTACAGTCCAAGCTGGACCATGTAGTGCAAAGCAGCTCTTGTCTATATCATCGGGTTCTAATATCGTCGAGAAACAGCAGGCAGTACATGTAACAAATGATATTGAACAGGATGACAATGTAGACTACAACTGGGAAAGATACTTTCAAAAGAGTGAAAACGCATCAAGTAGCAGAAAACGTGCAAAAGTCACTCAAATAGCACACAAACCTGCACAAATGGAATTTGTCTATGTTCATCCACCACCAACCATAACAGAGAAAGATCCAATAATGAAGAATATACCCAACGTCATGTACAAAGAGCCATTCTATAGCAAATTGTCTGACGTACCAACATACCCAACTTCATTTAATGGGCAGGAATTTAAACTGAAATGCAATACAATAGATAGCTTAAAGGAGTTCAAGAATAAATATTTTCACATGCGGCAAAAGAGAAATGAAGCCTCTAAAGTTACCATCCGTCATTGGACTCCAACTAATCTTCCACCCAGCTTTAAAGAAGTACAAGCGTGGCTAGAGGATGAGAGGATGTGTAAAAAGCCTAAAATTACTTACGAAGGATCACAGGTAGTGTTCATGAGGAGATAGCACTCTAAATTAATATACACTAACAACAATAACAACAGCTTGATGGTCTCTCAATTGATGGACCATTTGATTTTAAATACAGCGCCAGCAAACCTGAAGCCAAGACTACATATATCAAGAGCAACATAGACTATTTTAGCGTGGAAATACACGGTAATAATATATAACATGACTATATTCTTTAATGGGCTTATTTTATCACAATAGCTAATACTAGAGCTGACTTATTGCCAGACCCAGAGCAAGATGCAGTGTCTGTTATATTCTATTGTCTGAAAACTGAAGACTTAAATGTTCCAACGAATGGCTATCAGCAAGGCTACCGCCTTGGTATCATATGTTTAAACGACTTTATTGTAACAAAAATTGGAATTGCTGCAACACGTAAGCTACAGCATGAATTACTTGCACAGACATTCTAATCGTTTGAATTCAGGTGCTGACATAGACTATGCAGAAACAGAAGAGGAACTTTTTTCTATTCTAATCGAAAAGGTCAGACTCTATGATCCTGATATGTTGGTTGGTTATGAAGTCCAGAATTCATCATGGGGCTATCTTATCGAACGAGGAGCTCATTTAGGTATGACGGACTAGGGTCATTATGCGTGCGCTAAACTATTACTTTTGCAGGAATCAATGTTGTAGATGAATTATCAAGAATGATTAGTTATTCTTCCAACAGTGTCCGCAAAGACGATTGGGGGTATAAGAAGGCATCAATGTATAAGATATGTGGAAGACATATGCTTAACGTCTGGCGATTAATGAGAAGTGAACTTGCGTTGACGAGTTATACACTCGAGAACATTGCATACAATTTACTACATGAGAGGTATTCAATTATACAGTTCATCAAACTTTCCATCTAATACTTCTCAAGGGTACCTCACTTTTCCCATGCAACGTTGACAGCATGGTATCGACATGGACCAGTTGTTTTAAGATATCGGTTATTCAAGTATTACATGAAGCGAGTGCAAATGAATCTGGATATACTAGATGTGTCTCAGATCATTAGTCGCACTTGTGAATCTGCCAGAGTTTTCGGTGTCAATTTCTATTCAGTCCTTACAAGAGGATCTCAATTCAAAGTTGAATCAATCATGCTTCGCATTTCAAAGCCTGAGAACTTTCTAATGATTTCCCCGAGCAGAAAACAGGTAAACAAAAAACTCAATTGTGGGTGATAGATACTCATCTATCTTATCAGGTTGGCTCCCAGCGCTCTCTTGAATGTTTACCACTCATTATGGAACCTATTTCAAAGTTTTACAACAGTTCGATAGCTGTCCTAGACTTTCAAAGCCTGTATCCTTCGATTATTATTGCTTACAACTATTGGTAAATAGTCGATGTATATTCAAGCACATGTAGTATAATACAACAATCTTTTTTGCATAGTTATTCCACATGCTTAGGCCGTATTCAAAAACCTGGAGAATCTTCGCGATTTGGCGTCTTGGACTCATTTGACTTACCTGATGGACTATTGAATTCCTTAAAAGACTACATTAATAGTAGGTGCTCTAATGCTTATGTTCATAACCTATATTCACCGAACTGATAGTATCTCCTAACGGGGTGATGTTTGTAAAGCCTGAAGTTCGAAAGAGTTTACTTGCTAAAATGCTTCAAGAGCTCTTAGATACAAGAGTTATGGTTAAAAAGTCAATGAAAGAGCACAAGGATGATTCTGTAAGTATAATAGATGTAAGTTGATACTTATATCTAATGATACCATAGGGACTTTTGAGATCTCTTGATGCAAAACAATTGACATTGAAGTTTATTGCAAATGTTACCTACGGGTATACTTCTGCTTCGTTCTCTGGGAGAATGCCTTCTGTTGATATTGCCGACAGCATTGTTCAAACAGGACGAGAGACTTTAGAGAGAGTAAGTCTATTGGATGACACCCTCCTTCATAACTAAGCATTTCCTTGCGTATGTAGGCTATTGATCTTATTCATAATACAGAGAAATGGGGTGCACAAGTTGTATATGGAGATACAGATAGTCTCTTTGTTTATTTTCCTGGAAAAACTGTTGAAGAGGTCTTTGCACTAGGAAATGAAATTGGAAATACGATTACCAAAATGAATCCTGCGCCTATAAAACTAAAGCTTGAAAAGATTTATCATCCTGCTGTTCTTTTGGCAAAAAAAAGATATGTTGGCTTCAAGTATGAAAGCCCTGAAGTGACTGAACCAGTTTTTGAAGCAAAGGGCATAGAGACTGTCAGAAGAGATCACACACCAGCTACCCAAAAGATATTGGAGTCTAGCTTAAAGTAAGACATGGTCGGTAGCAATTGTATTTTTTTTTTAACTTGAAGATTAGGATCTTATTTAGAACGCAAGATATGTCTGAACTGAAACAGTATCTTTATAGACAATGGACTAACATCTTATTGGGTCGAGTACGACTACAAGACTTTATTATTGCAAAAGAAGTTCGTATGGGTACCTATACTAGTCGAGATGGACCGAATGGAGCAATCGTCGCACAGACAAGAATGAATAAAAGTATACGGTCCGAGCCACAATATGGAGAGCGTGTCCCTTATGTTGTCGTTTATAAGGGCCCTGGAGCAAAACTTAAGGAAGAAGTGGTTAGTCCAGAAACAGTGTTATATAACAGGCATGTAAAAAATAATTAAGTGAAGCATAACCATAACTAAAAGCATTCTTTATAGTCACTTACGACTCAACGCCGAGTATTATATACGTAAACAGATCATTGCACCAATAAGTAGAATCTTTAATATAATAGGAGTTGGTAAGTGCTTATTTTAGGAAATAACAGCAAAGAGTCTAATTGCGCATTGATTAGATATTTTATCTTGGTATGAAAATATGCCTCGTGTACAAAGTGGGGCTTTTGGAGGTCTAAATAGCTTTGCGGAACCTGAGAATGGAAAGTTGAGGTTTATTGATCAATACTGTTTACGCCGTCATTGTGTTGCCTGTCGTAAATCAACAGACCAAGGAACGCATACAACGGATGGCGCTATACGACTAGTAGCAGCGAATATAATTGTGTGTGAAACATGTGCAAAAGAGCCTCAAAAGGTCATTTATACCCTTACCTGTCGACAAACATCAGCGCAACGCAAGCTAAGGAATATACTAAGTACATGCCAAGAATGTACTGGATTGTCGCCACTTGACTGTAAAACATCAAACAATCAATCCAGATCACAATGTGAAGATGTTCCTTGTGTTTCCTTGGATTGTCCTATTTATTATGAAAGATTGACAGCAAAGAAGGATGTTCAAGCATTATTAAGCTATAATAAGCTGCTTGATGATTTGTCGTTTTCATGACATACCATTGAATATGTGGTTAATAGATAATCTTGCTCCCTATTTAACGCGAAATCAGACAGCTTAGTTCGTTTGCAACGGCCATATACAAAATTATGAAAATAAATTCACTTGTCTGTATTTCGGAAACATCTATAGAATAAGCCTCAAACCACTCATTGTGTATTCTAAGCTACAAAAAGTGAACTGTAAGTCTAATATCCGATCTCACATAGTCTCAAAAAAGCATTACATATGATTCGTTATATATTATCAAATCAAACATTTCTTTTAATACAAGATTTTCTGCAGTCGAAAGCATCCAAACAAGTTGTATCAGAGACTATACGTTCCCTTGTCAAGAAAGCGACGTCGCTCTTCCACGACAAGTTGTCAATTATAAGACTATATTACCTTATTAATTCTTTTATATCTACTGGGGCTGGTGAACAGACGAGTGTAATCCATTGCTATAACTCCCACCCTTTTTTTTGTTAGTTGATTGTGCGTCTCCTTTTACACAATTTAATTGGCTAATGCTATAATATTTCTTTAGCATCTTTGTAAAAATGAAAATTTATAGCTTACGAACATATTCTTTTTCAAAACATACAAACGCCATATTCTTAATCATGATCCATTGTTGATTTTCGTTCAACGTCTTGTCTCATGGGTTTCAACATGCGCGTCATACACCAAATAGTGTATGAGCACATACTATTCCAAATATCTTATAACTACCTTTTTTTGTTGTACACATCGTTGTTATTTGGGTCTTTGGGTAGATAAACCTCATCAATTAACTGAGTACTTTCATCTCAGAGGCTTTTTTACATTTTTACATTTATGAATACCTGTAAAGTAGAAAGAAAAGGGCTGCATATTGAAGCAAGGTTTTAAAGAGAGTTTTTATAGGGAGAATATCTATGACTGTTATTTATCTGCAGTGAATTATCAATATTATTGTCATTTGATACACAATATTAGTGTCATCTGATGTACGATAAACAAATAAAACGTAAAATGTATACTTCATCAGTGACTTGTCTCTATGTATCTATGATAACAAAGGTTGAAGAGAAAGGTCCTTTTTAAAAGCAAAAAAAACCGACCAATTATACTGAGTGAAAGAAACTGACCAATCAAATTGTTTTGGCCCAGGTGCGTCCAAGCTCGAAACTGCTTTTTTACCTCTCATTTCGACCCTAGTCACTCATGTTTCGTTTTTCGCGTCCTCTCTTGAATGCTGCAAAGGGAACCACCTTTAGAACGTTTCAACGCCAATATGTGACAACATTTTCCAAGAAAGTAATTTGTGTGTAGTTTGAAATTAGACAGCATAATCTCTAATGTTACCATAGTTTCAAGCATCTAATTCAAAGTTACTGCTTGGTGTTACAGCTGGCATTGGGTTTGCAGGAGCTTGCTTAGCCTTGCAAGAGCCCGCGTCTGCTGAAGCGCCTGGTTATGCTGGGACTGTTGAAGGTATATATACTCCATTGTATTCACCCTTATTGACTTCTTTTAGATCCTGCTTCCAAGTTGTCATTTCCCATTTTCTTGAATACGGGCAACAACGAATGGAAAAAGTTGATTGGTTTAGGTGTACGTACAGTTACATTCCTTCAAATGCATGTTTATGTACTCGGTTTGTATATGAAAACTGATGATATCGAGTCGTTAAAGAATTTGGATGGCTTTAAAGTAAGTATATGCATATACATAAATATTCATGTTTTACAAATATGTAACCATAGATAGGAATTTGATAGACAAAAGTTCCTTGAAAACGAGGAAATGGCTAATAACTTAGTTGATCAGCCTTATGACATAAGCATACGCCTTGGTAATAACAAAAATAATTAATGTGGTTGTTAATTGTATACTAAAACGCTTGAATAATCCCTAGTGCCCGTTCGAGCTACCAACACACAGCATCTTCGTGATGGCTTTGTACGCTTATTTATGCAACGTTTGAAGGCACAATCATTGACTGAAGATGAAGAGCGAGAAGTTTTAAAGGCCATTCAAGATTTCAAGTCAAAGTTCGTTAATATGAATGTGAAGAAGCAAACAGAATTTATATTTACAAAGACAAAGGAAGGCGGATTGAAAATAGTTTATGAAGTATGAAATAACCCATCCTTCCTTTATAATCTGTATCTAACATACTATTTATTTAGGGGAAAGAGTGGGGGATCGTGGATAATAAGTGGGTGGCCAAAAACTTTATTATGGGATACCTGAGCCCTATTTCACCTTCAAGTGAGGCAGCGCTTAAGGATATTTCCGATGGATTCGAAAGGTTGATTAAATAAAAAACAAATGAATCTTTTTGATATCTATCTTTCTTTAATAAGTATTGTTTTTAAGAATCAAAGTGAAAAAGATAATGATTGCTAATTCAAGATGAGCATCATCGCCATTGAGCGCGCCAGTTGTTTGCTTATAGAAAAATGGCAATCAAAGAACAATTGTTTACAAGAAACCTTAGATGTTGATGTTCTCTTTAACAAATTTGCTGCATTCGTGAAAAAAACCCGCATAAAATGCTTAAAGAAATTTATCCAGAGCTGTAAATGTCGGACTTTCTTCATTTGTGCTGTAATGGAGCTCGGATACCTTTTTAGGGGTACTAAGAGTTGTCCGCAAGGGGGAGCCTCAACCGTTCACCCAGCTCTTTCTCCAAAAACCTAACGTAAGTGAGGCAACATGGACAGAGTAGCATTAAGACTGGATAACTGTATGGAAACGACGAGGATGTATATACATTAAATAATGGATGGATGAAAAAAATGAGGTGGGATGGATAATTTAGTTCACTTTATTCAGCGCGTCATTTTGGCTCAATGGCTACAATGTACATGGTTCACATTAGCCCCTATAATAATTGGTGCACTCTCCTACCTTTTTTTCATTTGCTCGATCGTCTCCCATTTCAGTTTCAGTCTTCTACTCTATATGTACCTAAAAGAGTTAAAGCTAAACTAAAAAATATAGATGTCTGCAGAGAACCCCCAAGTTTCCGCTCAATCTCGTGCTGAACAAAAGGCTCGCAAGTCTCTTCTTTCTCTTGGCTTGAAGCCCGTCAATGGCATTACCCGCGTCACCTTCACCCGTGGTAGAGGTATTGTCTTCGCCATCAACAGACCTGAAGTCTTCAAGAGCGTCAATTCCGACACTCACATTGTTTTTGGTGAAATGTCTGTTGATGACATGGCTGCTCGTGCCCAACAAGCTGCTTTGGAACAACAACTCGCCACTGAAGGTGAAAAGACCGAAGAAAAGCCTGCTGAAGAAGCTCAAGCTGCTGTTGAAGAAGAAGAAGAAGAAGTTGATGCTGAAGGTGTTGAAGAAAAGGATATTGAATTGGTTGTTAACCAAGCCAACGTTTCCCGCGCCAAGGCTATCAAGGCTCTCAAGAACAACGATAACGATGTTGTTAACGCCATCATGGTATGGATTTATAAAACAAGTAATATAACCTGATACTAATAGCCTTCTTTGAATATAGGAACTTACTATGTAAATCCTAAAAAAAATCCTTAACCACTTCAATTTGTATTAAACGTGTGCCCATGAATAAAAATTCAAATCAAAATTGGCCTTTGTTTATGATGGATATAGAAATATCCTTTGTATTCTATTCCTTAATCTATGAACTTGTGAGTTCGTGAGAGTGAAGACATTCTATGAATTATAACTCGTCTTACAATTATCTAACGATTCTCACACAATAGAGTATCACTAAACAGATATGTTTGTGTGTGAAATTAAGTGGGTCCGTAAAACTACGCTCGTCTGCTTGCAAATTATTGATATGGCTCTTTGACATCTTAAGCCTGCTGATCACTTTGATGGATCAAGTCAACGTCTGATAACACTTTAAGATACACACGACTGTTCTCTTCAGTTTAAGCCAACGTATTTGTTAATATGGTTTATTGACCATCCATTTATTTATCGCATCATACTTACAATGGATTCAGTCAACAACACGCCCGTACCTTTTCGCATACGATCAAAGAATTGGTTACAGTGTGGAAGAATAATAATAACATCTTACCTGAGAAATAAGAAAGATATAGTTTGTGAGAAGAAATTGAAATTGATGATGAACTGTGAGTTTTGTTGAAGATTTGAAAATAAACATTTAGCACATTTTAAACTTTAAAAGGTATAAATTCGTATTTACATTATCCTATTTTCTGGTGCATGTAGTGTTGGTCTTTACTCGAATTTCCTTTTTTATCCTGTACAAAACAGGTACGCAAGTCGTCTAATATCGTCTGAATTTGAAGTAGAAATTCGGATATTTAGAGTTTTTCCACAGGATTTTCTGAAATTTGGTAATCTTATATCTTTTTATTCTGATACAAAAATGACAGAAGCTCTCGTATCCATACCAACCTTTTCGAAGTTATCTTCCAGAGTATGGAGAGTGCTTGGTTTGAATCCTGGAAAGGTTACTTTACAAGGTGAATACGACTGATATATTGTAAGAAATGGCTAGTGAATAACAAGCATTTCAGGCACGAATACGTATATTTTGGGTGCAGGTGCTCAGAAGCTACTGATTGACTGTGGTCAAGGCGTATCAGAATACACTCCTCTCCTTGAAAATTCTCTTAAAGATATTCAAGCAGATGCATATATATCTGATATCATCATCTCTCATGGTCACTTTGACCACTGGGGTGGTCTTCATGATATCTTATCTTCTTCAATTCTTAATCCAAAAAAGCAAATTCGAGTACACAAATTTCCTCTGCCCTCTGGTAAACATATAGATCATTTGAAGGATTTCCCACAGGACATCTCTGTCCTACCTCTGAAAGATGAACAAACATTTAAAGTGGATGACGCGACACTTAAAGTGATCTACACACCTGGACACACTTCAGACCATTGCACGTTTTGGTTAGAGGAAGAGAAAAGTCTATTTACTGCAGATTGTGTACTGGGTCAAGGAAGTACCATATTTGAGGATTTGCATCAATATCTTTCTGGGCTTGATAAACTAGCCAGGCTACAGCCAAGGAGACTCTACCCTGGTCATGGACCTGTCATTGAGAATGGAACAGACAAGATAAATGAATACATTCGACATCGCTTAGAAAGAGAAGACCAGATTATACAGCTATTTAATCAACAAGATGGCTGGACGCCCATGGAAATTGTTAAAGTTCTGTACAAGGATTACCCCGAATCACTCCATCTTCCTGCTGCTAGAAGCGTCGTTTTGCACCTCTACAAACTACATAAAGATGGAAAAGCCAAGACAGCAAAACATTATGACTTTGTACAAGAGAATTATCCCCACATTATAAATTCCAAGTGGTATTGGGTTAACCAGAATAATTTATAATAAATAAATGTATGTACAAAAGCTTTATTGATTCCATAGCATGTATACATGAGACCTCTCCTTGGCTGCACAGCTCCAAACCAAAGATTTAAATCTTACTCTAGTCTTTTTATCCTCCTCAATCACTGTCTCATTCCATCGGCCTAGAAACTTTACAGAAGCTCCATGCATTACTTTTTGTATCAGTTTGCCTGTTTTCATGCCCAATACTTCGACAGTCGTAGGACCAAAGCCAACAGCATACCAGCGATTGATATTCATATCGAGCTGAATAAATTCTATGTGATTCGGAGCTTCTGTCCAACGATATACTTGAGTGGAATACAAATTACCGGTTATGTCAATGATGAAGCTTTGCTTGGAAAATGTAGCAAAAAATAGCTGAGGTGCTGCGGCAGAGGGCAGAGCAACAGGATCAGGCGGTGCTGATGTGGGCAAGGCTGTAATGACTGTGGTATAGGAAGGTGGAATGGAGTAATCGGTGGTAAGCGTCGTTGGTGGAAGATCGTCTGGGTAAAAGGGAAGTTGTTGCATCAGAGTCCACTGGATAGGTGGTATGCTCACACTGGCCGGCAGTGAAGGGTAGGGTAAATTATAACTTTCGCTTAATGAGATACTATTACTGTTAGGATTAAATTGCCGTGGTTGTACAAGGTGATGCTCAAATTGCTCCTTAATCCATGTCGCTTCGTAGACCCTTCGTAATGTGGAGTCAATAGCGACTGACTGCACCTTACTGTCTCGAAGCTCAATTGAAGTCGCCTCTGTTGTAAATACGACAATGATATGTCGAAGCGTAGTTCTATCGTCTGCAAAGGCAATCGATTTGGCCTCTGTCGGTATCCAAAATACTTTAAACTTGTAAAAATGCCGTAATGGATGATCCCTTTTTTTCTGCCAAAGTACTATTTTATCACGATGAAGGACAGCTGCAAAGAGGTAGGATGATGTTTGATAGATTTGTATGTCGATCGACTCTTTGGAGTCCGAAAGCTTATAATAGAACTCTTGTAATATCAAGTTGTCACACACGTAGTATGGTTTTGAAAGTGCGGGCTGGTCTACCAAGAAGCATGTTTGCTTGTTCACTGGCACTTTTTCCTTTTGCTTCCTTGCCAACCTTTCCTTCAAACTTAAACTGAAACTATTTATACTTGATATCGGAACGTCTTCTTCTTCTTCAGGTAATGTATTCAGTGCTGACTTTGTAGCTACCTGTTGCCAGTCTTTAAGTGAAGGCACATCATGAGCTTTATCACGTCTTGTTGACCAATCAAGTGATAATACTCCGTATATGAGTTTCAAGATGGCGTCGTAAGAATAACATCGTATCTGCTTATGACGATCTGTCAACATGAGAATAATTCGACAGGTTTCAATCACCCGTATCTGTCTGACCCGTGTCCAGATGATGATCTGGGGCTTTAGTTGGCTATTGTCTAGGTCAATTAATTGTACACCCTCTTTGTATCCTAGTAGTAAAAATCGATTCTCCAAGACACAACTACAGTCAAAAGGTGTACTCTGCCATGGATCAGTAATAGATGTGATAACTTTTAACTGTAAAGAGGCAAGTTGGCCGGACTATCCATAAAATTAGCATTGAATTATCCCCAAGTTTGTTACGGTACCTCTGTTACATCCTCGTTAGACTGTTGGTGTTCAGGTGACCACTGGAGATGAGCAGGATTAGTATTTGCAAAGTCGTAGTTTTCATATTCGGTTGAATAAGGAGGTGGTGACGACACAAGTATCTCTCCTCCTGAATTTAAAGCATTGCTTGACCTGCCTACGTTTAAACAAATATCATTTGACATGATATACTTGTGTTAAATTGAAGGAAAAGAAAAAAGAAAAGAGTAAAAATAGCAATGACTCTTGGCCAATATTGTCTCCAGACTCCGATATTGATAAACATAGAACAAACAGCTTTGAGAACCATGGCTAGCAAGCATCAATCTTGTTCTTTCAGTAAGTTAACCATAAGCTTATGCTTCATCAGTCAAGCATTATTTCAAATGAAATTAAGCTTTACCAGCATAAATGCTTACCACGTTCAACAGACAAAAAGAGAAGGACTCTCAGAGTATGGGATTAAAAAGTGGTAGTCAAAGATTTAGGAAAAGTGCTTAGAGAAAGGTTAGGAATTATTATATCCAAAAGGGTTAATCATGCTTTCGATAACTGCTATGCTTCTTTGTTAAAAACTTTAAAAGGGTCTGACTACCCTATAGAGCATTTGTGCACGGGCACTGAAAGTCGACGATACAGTTACACACTAAATACCACATCGTAAAACGTTACATTTTTCGTATAACTCCATAGCTCATTATACGGCGCATATAGTAGACGCGATATCTTGAAATGACATAATTCTTCATAAATGCGGCATTGATTTTTGGGAAATGGCATTTATACATCATTTCTTCCATAAACGGACTACCTCTCAACATTGCCCGAGAAATGCTTTGGAAAGTATAAAATAGTCTTGGCTAGACTTTGCATTAGGTTGAAATATGTCAATCACTATGGATGGAGCACCAAATCAGTTCTGTACTAGAAACTCTTGATGTAAAATTGGTTAATAGTAATCGTTTACACAGCTTCCCTTGATGAAGTGTTGCTACCCAATATTTTCTTACAGGCACCTCACAAGAATCTATCATTTTCTCATCTATACTCAGCTAATATGAACAACATAATTCAGAGCCTACTTGGATGGAATTCCATAAATCGAGCCGTCTTGAACAACCATCCCCAAAGCCTATCCGTTCTAAGTTTATGACATATGCCATCCTGCCAAATTAGACGGCTTTCTCGGCCCTTGGACTTTAGCGAGTAGCAAATGTGTGATATTAAGATAACAATATTAAAACGTAAAAGTCAATGGAACAAACGAATGATGTGTTTATTAAATGTTATATTGGCTTATCATTGTTAATGTCAGAGCGTTTCCTCTTGCAATTATACCTCTGTGAGACTTCTTAACCATTTACATAAATAAGTTTCTAAATTGATATAAGAGGTATCTAGTGTGTAAATACCACAAACCGTTCCAAACGATGCACTGACGCTTGGTTGATCCTCCATTCAATCCTTCAAACACTTGGCCCAGTTTCAGTACGAAAGCTTCTCTTCAGGCAATCAACTCTCAATGGAAGCATTTTTTTCAATCGGTACAAAGTTATCCAGCAGCTTCCTCTTTTATTCATAGCTTCATTTCGGCCCTACTTGTTCCCGTCTGAGTGGATATGTATGTATATTCTTACAACTCGCATAAGAGCTTATAAACAATAATATCGGTTAGTTTGACATCAATAGTTTCTCGTATGTGATAATAAATCATTGTCAATCATATATCATAAATATAATGCAAACAGGGGAATTAAACATGCACAAATAAAATGTGTGAATCCGAATAAATCAAGCAGACTATTTTTTTGAGTTTAAACGGAGAACTTTATAAAACATGACAGAGTGGGAATATATGGATAAATATATTAGTAAGGCGGGATTTTTTGTCTTGTTCACTTTCCTTTAAATAAGAGTGATTATCCGCTTTACGCGCCTCTAAAACTTATTGAACCACACATGGCTAATAACAAGTTACCTAGCTACGACGAATTACCAATTGATAGCAAATACCCTGATCATACCGCTTGGGGTTTATGGGGTGATGATGACAATCTTGGTACACTCAATCTATTGACAGAAGAAAGAATAGCCAATGTAAGCAGGACAATTCTCTCTATTTCTCTCTTAGTATTTACTTTTCGATCTATTAGGCAGCTAAATACATTCGCCGTGGAGCCATGTTCCCACTCAACTGGAAACTTGAATCACCAAACCCTACTCTCCTTGGAAGAGGTGGACTTGAGCACCATTTAAAGCCTTTGATAGAGGGAGCCTTAGCATTCGATGATGTCTATCAAAATTTCAATACCCAAGCTTCTACCCAATGGGATGGTCTCTGCCATTTATGTCATATTGGCTCTGGCTGCTTTTACAATGGCGTCAAGCCTTCAGATATCCTTAATAAATGTGGCCGTTTGGGTATTCATCACATGGCTCGACGTGGTATCGCTGGACGTGCTGTATTACTTGATTATGGCAGATGGGCAGAAACAAATAAGCCTGATTTTAATCCTCTCAAGTACACTGAAATCCCTGTTGAAGAGTTGGATCAAGTTGCTGCTGCACAAGGTGTCACTTTTGAGATTGGTGATATCCTTCTACTTCGTACTGGCTGGATCGCCGCCTATGAGAAACATGGTGAAAAAATAAAGGAACATATCCCAGACGCCCATCAACCTGAATGCGCTGGCGTTAAGGCATGTCAAGATACATATCGATGGATATGGGATCACCACTTTGCTGCAGTTGCTTCCGATTGCTTCCCCTTTGAAGCCTTTCCTCCCAAGGACTGGAGTGACTCTTGCCGTAAGAGAGAAAGATAATATATCAAGTAGGGACTAACGATTATAAATAGACTCAGCCTTTCTTGGTGGTTTTGGTATGCCTATCGGTGAAATGTTCTACTTGGAAAAACTTGCAGAAGATTCTGCCAAAGACAATGTTTATACATACTTCTTTACAAGTGCGCCTTTGAATAAGGAGCACGGTGTTGCTTCACCTCCCAACGCTATATGTATTAAATAAACGCCCTCTATCACTTGTCTTTGATCTCGTTGTGCAATCCTTCCATTTTATTTGAGCATACCACATCTATTTGGACATCAATTTACCTTCAAAAAAGGCTAACTATAAATGTCTTCCTTCAAATTCATCTAAAAAAGACCTTACTTTGATTATTCTATAATGCAAAACATGACCTTGTACCACAAATGAATTCATACAAAACAAAGAGCCAATGATTGAAAGCCGTTTACTTTTGTAAATGTCTAAACTCCTCAAGGAGAACCGTGTTCTGGTCTGATATACTTATTAAAGAACAGAGATGATGAAATAGAAAAGCAGTGACTGAGCAACTAAAAGCAGCAAAAAAGTCCTGGAGCTCTTTAGGCGTAATACTTTATTCTTTCTAATTGAAGAGAATGAGCTAAACCGATATGGATAAAGTGGTACTAGCATTCTGGCTACACTTTGACGAACAGCTTTTTATCTATATATATATAAAAAAAAAGAAATTCTTTATTGCTTAATAGCGGTAGGAAAGGGAGGAGGGATAGCCTCTTTAGGGAAAAGCTTTTCTCCACGTAACTTGACGGCGTCCTTAATTTTAACAAACTGATCGTCAAAACCAGGAACAGCGCCTTTGACAAATACCAAATTTAGTGTTGGATCGACCTTTACAACTTTCAAATTTTGGACTGTCACATTTTCACCACCAAGGCGACCCGCCATCTTTTTTCCTTTAAACACTTTACTGGGCCACTACAAAGAAGAAAAAGATAAGCATAGTGATGACTCTTGTGGTTCCTTCACTTACCTTACGCTGACCAGTTGAACCAGCTGAACGATGAGTTAATGACACACCGTGAGATGCAGGAAGACCTTTAAAGTTCCATCGTTTCATAACACCAGCAAAGCCTTTACCAATACTAGCAATAAGGGATGTCAGTTTGGTTCACTATCAAGTTGATTAACTTACGAAGGTGCAGTGACATCTACAAATTGACCCTCTACAAAATGTGATGCTGTTAACTCTGTGCCAATTGGCAAAAGGGCATCCTTTGTTACTCTAAATTCAAATAATTTTTGTCGAAGACCAACACCCAACTTTTTAAAGTGTTCAAGTAGAGGCTTGGTAGTATGTTTTTCTTTCTTAACGGTGCATCCGACTTGTAATGCTGTATAACCGTGCTTTTCTTCTGTGCGGATGTCTGTGACTACATTATCTTCCAACTGATTCAACAAGGTATAAGTGATTGTTATTTTAATAAGTTGTGTAAGAAACAAGTACCTGTAATACTGTGACAGGTATACGGACACCAGATTCAGTCCACAAAGCTGTCATGCCCTTCTTCCTGGCAATAACACCTGTTCGTACAGAATCGATCTTCCATTCAACCGGGGCTGCTTGACATGTAACTGATGTTGTGTGGAAACTGGCTGCAGTAATAGCACGGAAGGAAGTTAAACTCTTTGAATTAGTGTTGAATGCGGTTTTTGCAAATAATCGTAAAGCCATGTTGTAATCGCTGTCTTTTTTTCTCCACACACACACGACAAACAAAAAGAAGAAGAAAAAAAAAAGAACCCCCTTTATCACTCAAACCCTGGAGTGGGTGGTGCTCTTCCCCCCTCAAATTCTTTCTCAGCTAAGGTTTCTTCATAGTCACAGACATTAGTGGCTTATTATTCCAAGGTAGCCTTTCTCTTCATCAAGTAGAGTGCTGTTCATCTTTATGGAATGCAAACAAGTGTATGTTTATAAAAGACATGGAACTGTGTATAAACTAAGCAGAGACTTTATGTACAGACTTATTCAAATTTGCTATGGATGAGAATGTAGTATCCGCGCTATTATTCAGTGCTTAAATATAATATCTTGAGTTGAACCTAATGTTACAATAAGGTCTACTACACCTTAATCGAATGTTGTCAATTCGGTTTAAATACCTCAGTTTCATGATATAAAAGTATAGATTGCGCTATTTTCTCTTTTCTTTATTCTTTATTCTGAATAAAGATACACATATCTCATCGTACTTTTATCTTGTCTAAATATTACAAAACCAAATACAGCACTATCAACAAACATTATCATACTCTGCCCGTGGTGCTTGCCATCTGCATATACAACACTACGTCTGATCACATAGAACTAACCACAGCATCTGATACTCTGCCTTTTCTGTTACAATTATCTTGTCATGGCTGGGCACAAGCATGCTATCTCATGAATGCTAGATCCATTGTTAATCATCTCCAAGGCACCCCACTTAATCCAGTTATTGCAGTTGGTCACTTTTGGCCAAAACCACATACACCAGAAAATAGGCCAATGCTACGAGCGTTTCTTCTCTTATGCATGTAGAGTCATTATACAACTTTACACTACCAAAGTCTCTGCCAAGCCTAAGGCTGTCCAGTTCACTCTGATATAAAATGTGAATTCACCATAATTACACGTGATTGATCTTGGTTAATCAAACTGACAACATAAAACTAGAATAAATAAAGAAAAAACAGTAATTCTTTTTATCTTTTGTTCCTGAAAAGAAATACAAACTAGTATGGTGAATTTATAAAGTCATGTTTAGCTTGACGCCATACATTCAAAGGTCCTGTTGACGATATCATAGGTAGTGGATAAAGGTAGCGCCGGTAGGATTAGTCCAACTTCTGGAAAACTAGAATTCATACTTTTCTCATATGTAGAAAGTACATCCGAATGATATTTCTGACATTTCGGCTAAATATTGTTATCAGTTCGTTTGTGGCGGGGAACCACATTGGCCAAGTTGTGCGATAAGACTGCAGGAACAACAAAAAGCATCGATTGCACATCTTTGTCAGTCGCTCAAAGTATTGCTCCCAAACAAAGTTACTTTAAAAGCTCTCAGTCGCCAACCAGAACAACACATACGTGTTCTTTGTCAAATCTTATCCGAATACGAGGTTGAACATCGAAACCACAAACCTTATGATGTGCGCCGACTCCCATTGCCACAACTATCTGGAGTATTACCGAAGCTATCCTTGCATTCCAGATCAATCACCATTAGCTCAAACGCGTTGGCAACATTTGTATCTCGATCAAGACCAGAAGGGTACGATAATCAACTCTCGTTCTTCGAAAGTGTGATAGATTTTGCTGCCTTGAGATATAAAAGGTATTATAGATCGTTGTCAAAAAATGCTGACATCTTATCAGGAAACCATTAATCTTTTATTTTTATTTTAGCGACGGCCTTGAACCATGCGGAAACAACCACGTCATGTTTGGCAACATAATTAGATTGAACGGCTTCTTTGTTGACTGTCTATTTTACAAAAGATCAACCAATCGTGCAACAATGAACAAAGTACAAAAAAGTTACAGGCTGCTTTTTATTGATCCTGGGAGAAAGACTGTTTTCACAGCGGCAGAGGGTGTAAGCACAAAAGCTCATAGTCTTCTGCGATGAACCACCCCCTGAATATTATCACATGACCGGATCTACCAGATATCAGGCTGACCAGAAACGACGGAAAAAAGAAAATCAAATTGAATCAATTGAAAGTGAGATGCCATCCCACAAGACAACTTCCTACTACTCATAAATTGTCTATGTTCAGTATATCCTCAGTCATTTGAATACACTATTCAATTTTTATGGCAGTGACATTGCAAAATTTCAATTTTTTCTGTACCAAGATCGACAGAGAGCGGCCGAAAAAATGGTCAATATTCTTCTTACTGGTGGTGCAAAGCACAACAGAAGACGTAGAAAAAAATAAATGGAAACCTTTGCCCTATACGGAAAACAACAGAAAGGTGCCGTTGGTCGTCTTTGGGAACGGAATGTTTGGGAAGGACTTAGTCAAGCTAAGAGGTAACCGCTGTGGGGTAACAGGGAAGTTGTGGATGGCCCTTAAAAAGCAGGAAAGAGAATGTGGCCATATTACTGTCGTCATTGATGAATTCAATACCTCAAAGACTTGCAACAATTGCCAAATGACTACTCTTAAACCTGCAAAGCACACTCGCGGTCACAGTGTACTGGTCTCTAAAACCTGCAATACATGTGGCAGCGAGACATGAATGCTGCAAAAAATACAATGGTAATCTCTTTAGCAATTTGGAGAGGAAACGGCCGACCGACTGTTTTTGAACGACCAAAAACAAGAAACAACAGCTTAAACAGTTTGTCTATTATTAGACATTTAGAAACTAATTCCTTTTTTGTGGCTGTTCTGTTTCCCGGAACTTTTAGATTTTTGCCGGACAATTCATTATTTCTCGGGGTCGATTGGCAGAGTGGACAGGAAATAAGGACTTTCTACTTTTTGATATGACTGTAATACGATAGGACAAGTCGGTGGTCTTTTTTTACTTTATAGGATGTTGTAAAACTCCGTTTGGCTTTATGGAGGAGAAATCAATTAATTCAAAGCCTACTACGGCAACAATAATAATAACGTGAACAATGTCAATTTATAAAAATGACGCACTAAGCCATATATGCCGTTATGAACACCAGCACTAATTTATGCTTCCATGCTATTATTGTAATATCATCAGTAGAATTCTTTAATCAAATTAAACCTGGAAAGACAATAAAAATGATTTTACCAACTCAGCCTGAAAACAGACTGTAATTTTTCCATTGAAGAACCTGGCCATATACACACACATACACACACCTCTCTCTCTCTTTCTCTTTCTCTTTCTCTTCTTTTTCTATATTATCCTTTTCATAGTAAGAATATCAACATAAAGAAATAGTCGTTATATTAAATCCATATTACAAATGCCAGAATGGACATCTCAACAACGACAACCACACCTGAATCACTAGAGCAGCAAACTATACAGTCCACTAGTAGAGGAAACAAGAGAAATAAAGTAAGCAAAGCCTGTAATGAATGTAGAAAGAAAAAGGTAAACAACTATTATATACTCTATCATGCTTTATATAAAAAGAACCCGTTTTATGGTCCCTTATTTTGGGACTATTTCTGACTCGCCAAGTTTCACTGAGCATGATTTTATTATTTTACTATTTCTGCATCAATTTTAACAGATAAGTTAACCCTTATTCCTAGGTACGATGTGATGGGGCTCAACCTTGTGAACGTTGTCAAAAAGCAGCAGTAGACTGTAATTTCTCTAGTGTTGCTTCCAGAAAGGGACCACCCAAAGAATATCTTGAACCATTTGAATCACGCTTACGTGCAGTCGATGCAGCTTTACAAAGGATACACAAGAGTGACCAAACACCGCCCATAAAACTGGATTTTACATCATCAGTCGACAAAGATTACTTCAATATCAGTTCTATCGGCCGTGGCTTGTATGTACCTGAATATCCTACTCGTATGGATCGTATTGAGCCACTCTACCAAAATAACAGTAATCTAAGTGCAGAACCACCAGAGCCACATCTTAAGATTAAACCGCCAATACCCATGAGATTTGATCTAATCAAACTTTATTTTGATCACATTCATCACTCTATGCCCTTTGTAAGCAAATTATCCATCACAAGTCCCCAGCCTCCGTCATTACTGCTCAATGCTGTTTATGCAGTTGCATCCAAATTTGATGATCAACAACAACAACAACAACAGCAGCAGCAAGTAGGTAATCCACCGGGATGGCCATATTATAAGATGGCTTTAAGCCTTATCGACATCTATATGGATACACCAAGGCTTTCGACCATTCAGGCTTTGCTACTACTCATTAAATATCACGAACATGTTCAACGCCCGGGATTCTTTTGGAGAACAAAGTCCTTGATGCAGCTGGCTATTCAAATGACAAATGATTTAGGGCTCTCAAGAAAAGATGATGGCAGTTATACATCCCATCACGATTCAGAATATCGTAATAGGACCTTCTGGGCAGTTTACACATATGAAACGCTTATGAGGTAAAGAATTGCATATGCATTAACCCATCCATTTTAATGTGATTTATTCTCTGTAGCACTGAACACGGTTTCCAGCCTCATTTTAGTCCAGATGAATGCACAGCCCAGTATCCACAGTGCACTGATGAGGAACACAATGACGATTATAATGCTGTTCTCAACTTTCATTGGCTGTCAAAGGTAATACACGTTCAGGGCTTTGTACTTCGGTTTATGCGATCAAAATATGGCACGGATGTCCACCCGCTGTTTGATGAACAAAAAGACTTTAGCTATTTAGAGCAGAAATTGAACGATTTAGGACAATCTATTCCGCAGATTGTATCATCGAATAATGATATCTACGTGCCCTTTATTCATCTGATATACCATGTTGCCAACATCCTCTTATACCGACCTTATGCGCTGTCTGACTGTGTAAACAGCTCCCAATATAACTTTTACTGTCAGTCGTCTGCATCTTCCATAACTGATATCACTGAACACATATTGTCAACAAAAGGAATAGACATCTTTTACAGTACCATACGTGGTGTCCAGCAAATCATTTACTGCTTGACAGCTGCCCTCACTGTACAGAGATCAAAAAGTACAGACACTTATACGCAGCCATTTGACCTATCTCAGTATCAAAAGACAGTTTCTGCATTAAACACACTTGTGGAGAAATCCCCAGTGACTGAGATTGAAGACGTATCCACAGCAGAGAACCAAGTGTGGATAGACACCAGAAAGAGACACGAGCTTGCTTCATCTTCAAACACTTCTTCTGCAAGATCCTCGCCTTTAGATACTTCTCTTAGTTGTCCACAAAGCCCTGTATCGCCTAAAATTAAGAAAAGACGGTCGAGATCCTCCTTACAGTTCCCCTCTACACCCGACAGTGCCTCGTACACTTCAACCTCTGCAAACCCCATCGTATCCGAGCCCATGGCTCATCAGAGATCAGCCCATTCAACAACAAATAGACTGTCTCGTGCTCAAAACAGACTATCTGCTCCATCATTAAGCTCGCTCTATCAGCAACATCCAAGCTACTATGCACCTCAACTTCAGCAAATGTTCCAACAGCCCGTATATCCACCTCAACACATGTCCTATCACTCACAACCCTCGTCTCCCACTGCACAGTATCTTGCAGATATCAGTGGAACAGTGGCATCAAGCAGTGGTTCAATAGATAATTATTATAATACACCAGCGTCATCGCCTCGCCGCTCTATATCTCGAAGATCCAGTTTGAGGAAAAGCACCTCGTTTGTAGGAGACTTTACTATTCCTGTTCAACGGCCTACACGCACAGGCATGGCTCGACCTTATGCAAGTGCACGACGTCATACTGTTACAAACTCAATGCCTCCCGATCTTACTGAAGCTCTAATGGCTTCAGGTTCCACAGCGCTTGGAAATGATCTGTATCTCAGTACAATGACAACTCGAAGCAACCGGTTCTCGGCGCCGCCTAATACCCTACTTCCATATAATATACCCATGACAGCTCAACAACAGCAACAGCAAGTAATGATGGACCCTCTCTTTCCCATGGATCCTGTAATACCTAATACCCCTAATGAATCTATGATGGGGATATTGATGAATAATGAAAACAACTATAGTTTCTTTCCTTCACATCAACCATAGATATAACGATAATCAAAACGTTTTAAATAAACCATGGTTGGCTTCAAATCAGAAAAGGGAAATTTGGCAAACTTTTTTAGTTTGATATGATGCATCATATTTATTTACCCACTGATAGAAGAGAAAGAAAGAGAGAATAAATATAACAAAATGATATTAATCATAACAATAACTTTTGTTGATTTATCTGAAAGGAAAAAAAAAATCTTGCTTCCTTTATAAGCTATGATAAACTAAATGTTGTCATTTTTACTCTTCCTTTTTATATTTTTTGAGGTATAGCATACACATTATTGCTCTTGTATGTTAAAGTTGATTTTAAGTATAGATGAACTATCCCGAACGTGATGCTCTTGCTCAACGATTACCACAAGAGATACTAGGTGAAGTCTATCGGCATTTAGCCATCAGCGACTTGCTTATCTTGTCGTCAACAAGTCGATGGCAACGTTTTGCAATACTGAATCATCCCATTTGGCAAGAAATAGCTGAACGATCTCGATTGAGCACACCTAAGCGTAAATACAAGACATGGTACGATATCGTCAAAAGCAAAATAAACCTTATATGTGAACAATGCTACTGTATTGGGCCGCGAAATGGACAACGCTCTGTCCTTGCCATAAAAGTCAATGACCAAGAAAATTCGACCAGCAGGCGCTTGACTATACTCCGTTTGTGTTTGGAATGCAGAAAAGATCACTTTATGAGACATGGAGTCATAAAAGAGAATGTGTTGCCTCAAATAAGATATGACTATCACAATCCAGAAAAGCGCTTGGAAGAGTCAATCCGTTGGTGTGAAGTCAAGTCCAACTTTAACCTGCCTGCAGAGCTAGTTCAACTTTTACCAAGATATACAGGTAAATACAGGACAGATGATATCATTAATTTGGCACGCGAAATGTATGGAGGAGATGTTAGTATTGCTGCTTATCAGAGAGCAAGAAAGAATAGAAAAAGATTCAAGTTTTCTAGAGAAGAGCTTCTCTTGCAAGGTCAGTAACAACTTTAGCTCTCCTATATTCATAATATTTAATTTTAACAGGAAATATTTATCAAAAAGTCAGATATGTGCGTCGTTAAGGCAAACAGGAAATAAACATTATATCGTCAGGGTTATTTGGGTCTTTGACCTGTAATGAGCTTAATTGTAGGATTCACTATGATCTTACACTTTATTCACAAATTATGCACACACTGATAGAAAAATGATAATTTCAAACAACAAATGAGACAACAAATCTTAGAGCTAGCTGGGGAATAGCTGGCCTTACTTTTTGATTCAAAGAAGAAAAGAAAAAAAGGCCAAGATCAGACTATTTAAATAAAGTCCCTAACAACTTTTTCAATTACGTGTTATTTACCAGTGTTGCCCACATTTATTTTATGCTCAAAATATCAAGCTCATTTTATGCTGTCTTTTAAACAATAAAGAAGACTTAGAAAACCAACCAGTCAATTTATGTAATCTTTTTTGAAGATACTTCTCTGCATCTTATACAAAACGTAAACTTGTATATATTTCGAGTCCTTTTGGGGTTCCTTCGAGGTCTTTGGGAAAGTATAAACCAATCATTTAATCCTAGAACCATTGGTGAGTCAATATCTTACCTTTTATGCTGTGTCATCTTACAATAATCTATTAGCAACCAAAGCTGCTAAAATCATCGAGCTCTACAAAGAATACAAGGATGCCAATATTGAACTAGAAGGATTTGAATCACAATACAAGTATGTTATAAAAAATGCTTCTAAATGCGAAATTATAAATTATCTCATTTAGCAAAATACTTGGCATATATAAAGATGTATTTAACAATGATACCTTTGAATCAATTTCTGACTATACATATATCAAAATTAACTCTGCGAAGCTTGTACGCTTTAGTGCAGAGCTACTAAAAGAAGCAATATCAAAGCCGGAATTAAAGATCAAGACTTGGCATGTTATGCCTAGACCAAGCAATAGCATGCGTAAGTCATATATGAGTACTAACAAAAGTTACTAACGACAGTAATTATTGGTAGTGTTTGTGCCGCTAAGCGGTGTTCATGCAATGCATGGTGTCCTCGAGAGATGTTTCAACGCTGGCCAAAAATTCCCCAACAAGTATATACTGAGGAGTATAGTTTTGAAGAGAAAAGGGTATTTCTATACTGTAATATCCAGTTGTGTGCTTTACTAACAGTAACTGTTATACAGAATATTCCGGTATTGATGGTACCAACAAGCTTTGAGGACCACTACGGAGGTGCTGTTTAGAAAAACAACTTGTGGGAAACACTGTTCAACTTGGACCACATACAGAAGAAGAGAGGCAGCGCCAGCCAAGGTATGTCTATACTGTTGCTTTAATAGTAATTTATTCATCATTCTTAATTATAAATCTATTAAAGGAAGTCAACCGTATGCCAGGTTGGATTACGGATGGAAGACCGACGGGTATATGATGGTAATTTTGTTCATAAAAAAAACCATAGGTAATGAAAAAACCTTTTCGTACACTTCAAATATTGATCAATGATTCAAACAGAGCAAATACCTCAAGATGATAATGAAATGAACTTCATGAAAAGAAGGATTAATTTGACCAACTGGAACAAAGGACTGTATTCCTTGAAAAAAGAGCCCACGGGCATAACACTGAACGACCGAATAATCGGCTTAGACCCAGGTATGAACATTATTTTGAAAATATCAAGTAATACTTCCAATACATATAGGCCAACGGGGCATATTTGTTGCGGCAGACAGTTCAGCTATGGAAATTATAGACAAGAAAGCAGCATTGGAAAAAACTACAAAGTTTAGCAATGCTGAGTATAAGTAAGTATACGCTAGTTTATATAATCTTCTGTTTAATGCAAAAAACCTTTTACTGACGATTCGTTAGGATGCGCTCGGGGTTTGAGTGGGCGAGGAAGGTAGAATTGAAAAACAGAGAGGCAGCTGGTACACAGCAGGTATACAGTGAGATTCCTGTAGTGGACTCTGTCAATAGTAGTGAACTGCTGAAGTACTTGAGAATGATCGGTAGAAACCGAAGAAAGTAAGTAGTTAAGTGACCTTACTTGTTATACTTATCATTTTGTATCTTGTAGGATTTTTGATTTTATGAAAGGTTATCGCCATCGTGAGACGAAGGCATACCCTGTTCAGAACCGACAAATCACAGACAACCATATGTGTGATCTTGTACTGGGTCAAACCGCCGCTGATGCTCCTTATACCCTTGCCCACAGAACAAATTCAAAGAAACGAAGAAAAGCAAAGAATACATTCAAAAAGGCAAGCGGAATAGTTGCAAAAGAAGCAAAGCGAACAGTAATCGCTTATGGTGATGCAAGTTTGACAGGAACAAAAGCAGGGTATACTCCCATTCCTGTGAAGGTAGAGTAGTATAGCAACTTTATCACTATATTGAATAGGCTAATGTTCATTTTATATACAGAGAGTCCAAAGGGTTTTTGCCCAGAGGGCATTAGTAATTCCTGTTGATGAGCTCAGGACAAGTGTGGCCTGTTCAAAATGCCACCGACGTCTCGAGAACAAATACGTAAGACAAAAGCTTGTTTGTAATCATAAGTAAGCAGATCATTGTATTTGTAACATTAAATAACATTAACTTTTTTATGTTCAAAAGGAAAAAGAAAGTTCGTCTGCAAGGGGAAAAAATGCTACTCTACGATGTTTGGACGATAACAAGAGGACTGTTTGTCGTACATCGGAGTGCCCACAAAGAGAACCCAGCAGTAAGTAAAATTGCGCACGAAGTCATATAGGGCTATTACTAAACTTTATCTAAAGGCTATCTTCCGGTCATTTACCAGTTGAAGCATTGCCAATTGTGTCCAGCTGCGAATGACTGTGATATCGTAAGTGCAGTGTAAATGATAAGAGTATTAGTTTTAATGAGTAATAATAGGTATGGCAAAGGGATGTAAATGCTGCTTTGAATATTCGCTCCATCCTGGTGTCTTATGTGGAGTCAAACTACAGTATTTTATCAAGATATCCCTCTCTAAAAAGAGTATCAACCTCTGGTGGTTATCAAGCCACTTCACAGCCACTTTAATTGGTCCTTTGGACCTTTACTTCATCATTTCGGTGGTGATTTAAGTGTACCTTTCCTATCCTAAGTGTCTTTAATTTAATATGCAAGAGCCAAGGCCATGTTATTGGCTCACTTAATCCTGTGACAGCTTAATTATGACTCAAGTCTTGTCTTATCTCTTTTTTTTTTTTTTTGTTTCCTTGCCTGTCTAAGGCCATTCTTTTATTTCTCTTCCTTTTCTTTTCTTTGCCATTGATATAAAATGGAAGAGAAGCAGTCTGCAACCCATAATGTTATCCTATTAAAGGAAAACAACCTGTTTATACCTAAAATAGAGCAAAAATCCAATTTACGAAAGCAGGTTGACGATCTTATCTTTGGTTCGGTACTGATAAAAGATACATTTACGTATAATATACATTTACTAACATGCTTCAAATAATAAAGATAGCTGGTATGGTTGGCAAATTTGTAGAATATCCATTTGATACGATCAAAGTCAGGCTACAGACACAACCTGTCAATAAGCCTTTCTACTCAGGGCCATGGGACTGCTTCAAATCCACAATGAAGCAAGAAGGTATCCGAGGATTATTTACAGTAAGTCATAATAAACTCATATTGATTTATATTGACCATAATCATAGGGCATGTCGTCACCATTAGTTGGATCAATGATCGAAAATGCGGCATTATTTGTAGGCTATCGACAGATACAAAGACTGATAAGAGAGTACTCGTTGAACGCAGAAGAGCTGGATAAACTAAAGAATATACCTGAAGAAGACTTGCCACCCTTAAGAATGAGCCAATTAGTTTTAGCAGGTGCCGCCTCTGGTGCAATCGCATCTTTTATCTTGACACCAGTAGAATTGATCAAGTGTAAATTACAAGTCCAGATTGGAATAAATGCCTCTGCCAGCACTCATCAATTTACCGGACCATTTCACGTTATACAACACGTTGTTAGAACACACGGCATCTCAGGATTTTATAGAGGCTTTTTAGCTACTTTATTACGAGAGTCAGGAGGCGGCGCTTTCTGGTTTGGTACTTATGAATTTGCTTGTGCACAGTTTATAAAAAGACGACAAGCAGTGACAGATGAGACCTTCCTTAAAAAGGATTTATCACCCTCAGAACTGATGGCCAGTGGTGCACTAGGTGGTATGGCATACAATCTATCACTTTTCCCAGTTGATGTTATCAAATCGCAAATGCAAACAGACGAGCAACTATTAGCTTCTTCAGGTCAACGATCATTTACTCAGACAGCTAAAGAACTCTACTCAACGGGAGGCTACAAAGCATTTTATAGAGGCTGTGGTATCACAGTTGCTCGTAGTGCTCCAACATCAGCCATCATTTTCCTAACCTATGTAAGTTAAGACTATATGCTATATTATAAATGCTTATACAAATTATACTATAGGAACTTCTTAACCGACAATTTGGAAGCTAATTGAATGCAAACCGTATCCTTTTGATAGACCCCTCTCATGCTAATATCGTTCATATACACTCGCATTACCTCATCTCTACTTATATTTCTCTCTCTATCCCTTCCCCTAATTAGACAAAAGAGCTTCTCATTGCAATACACACCTATTGGTAGTACAGCAAGCTATTTAACATCAGCTCATACTCAATAAAGAGAAATTCATATGCGAGATGAATTATTGAATTACTTATGCTAAGGAAATATATGACTATGTATGTGTGTATCTCTAAAGCCACTACATCATTCAGTCATGGAATAACACACACTATATTACATTTACGTTCGACTGTGCTCTTTAGTACATTGACTAAAGTTTCAAGTTTGATGAAAATGATAAAAGAATAGATGGCTATCGATAAAACAACATTACCCTATTCGTCAGCATAATCGAACGTTTTCCGTTGCACTTAAAACCCCCTTACTGGAAATAATTTCTTTTAGGACATCTTTACACGACAAATCAAAAAAATAAAACAAGATGCGGTTAGATATCAATAAAGGGAAAAAAAAGGATAATCATAATATATTTCCCGGGTCACAAGGTGGGAAGAAGTTTACTGTTTGTCTATAATACCGTATGATTTTATGATCTCACGATTACTGGTACAAGTCACAGATTCATGTAAAGACCCTTCATATGTCATATCATGTTTTACATTTCTTTTTTCCTTTTTTTCTACAAGAATAAAAACGTTAGTCGTATAGTAAAGGGATAATAATCGAATTTACTTATTATTTATACAGAATATATTCATATGGCAAAAGGTCTTTCACACCTCGTTTTTATCGCAAGTACCGAAGAATCCTATCACCACACAATCGACTTTTACAAGGCATTCGGCTTCAAGGTTATTAGTGTCTCAAATGGTGAAAAACAAAACGAGATATGGCTAAAACTTGACTCAAATGAACATGCTATGACCTCTGATATTGTTATCAAGCTCATCTTAAGTGTGGGCTCGGTACCTCGACCCAGACCAGATAATGAGTCCGACTGGTCGCTCAACTCCTCTGCTATTGCATTATCCGTTATGGATGTTAGCGTAAGTTTATAAAAGAATTAGAGGAAAGGAAATGAGCTTGACAGAACCTACTGTGCGTATAGGCCGTCAAGTCACAGCTGGACTCGTTAGGATGCGAATATCAAGATAGGTCTATCAAGTCATTTAGCGGAACCTTTCAACTAATTGAAGTTTACTGTCTGGATCCCTTGAACAACACAGTCATCTTTTCCAATAAGCCATCCTTCCCAAGTTTATTAGAAAGCGCTCCTGCTGGCTTAATCGACGACATTAATGAAAAAATGGACAAGATCAAAAAGATTGGTGTATTGACTTCAGGTGGTGATGCGCCAGGCATGAATGCTTGCGTTCGTGCCGTTGTCCGTTACGGTATCTCCAAGGGTTGTGAAGTGTTTGCGGTTTATGAAGGTTACCAAGGTAAAGAATCAATACGCGTGTTAGTTTAGCATAAAATCCAACTACTCTTGTAGGCCTTGTTGATGGAGGGATCAAAAAGATGGACTGGAAAAGCGTCCGTGGCTATCTATCAGTGGTAAAATGCTAGAAAACGCGTATAAAAAAAAGTAAAGACGCTATATACTGATGTTTTCACATGAAAGGGTGGTACATCTATTGGTACAGCTAGATGCATGACATTCAAGACGCGTGAGGGTCGTCTTCAGGCTGCAGAAAACTTGATCAAGAACGGTATTGATGCACTTATTGTCTGTGGTGGCGACGGTTCACTCACTGGCGCTGATGTATTCCGTTCTGAATGGAGTGGACTTAACCAAGAGCTTTTGGAAGCCGGCAGAATTTCGGAAGAAGAAGCAGAAACTTTCAAATATTTGACCATTGTTGGTTTGGTGGGCTCGATTGACAATGACATGTCGTCAACAGACATTACTATCGGTGCTGTTACATCTCTTCATCGTATTTGTGAATCTGTTGATTCAATTGGCACCACTGCCTTATCCCATTCCCGTGCATTTGTTATTGAAGTGATGGGCCGTCACTGTGGCTGGCTCGCACTCGCGGCTGGTATTGCCACAGGCGCTGACTTTGTGTTCATTCCCGAAAGACCACCACCAGAAGACAACTGGGAAGAGACTTTATGTGCAGTTGCCCATCGTCATCGTAAACTTGGTAAAAGAAAGACCGTGGTTATTGTTGCTGAAGGTGCTCTTGACAAGCATTTGAACCCAATTAAGGCCGATCATATCAAGGATATTCTCAGTGACCGTCTTGGTCTAGACACACGCGTTACTACACTTGGACACACCCAACGAGGCGGTTCTCCTGCTGCATTCGACCGTATCCTTGCTACTATTCAGAGTGTTGCTGCAGTTGATGCTGTTTTAAGCGCTACCCCAGAGACACCTTCTCCTATAATCGGCATGAGCAACAATGAAGTGACGACTGGTGATCTTATGAAAGCTGTGGAGCTGACCCACGAAGTGGCACAAGCTATAGGAGAAAAGAATTTTGCTCGTGCTATGGAACTTCGTGATCCTCAATTCATTGAAGAGCTTGAAGCCTATACTGCTACGACCATTTTAGATGATGACAGTATGTTGCTTCCTCCACACCGTCGTCTTCGCATTGGTATCATTCATGTGGGTGCTCCTGCTGGTGGTATGAACGCCGCTACAAGAACAGCAGTACGCTATGCAATTAACCGTGGCCATAAAGCTTTCGGTATCAACAATGGTTTCCCTGGATTAGCCCGTGGATCTGTCGAGGAGCTGACCTGGATAGCCGTTGACGGTTGGACATCACGCGGTGGTTCCGAGCTGGGCACTAACCGTGCCGTTCCTGGTGAAGCTGTTGACATAGGCATGATTGCCTATCAGCTTCAAAAATACAACATTCAATCACTTTTAATCATTGGTGGCTTTGAAGCATTTTCTTCAGTTATCAAGCTTGAACAAGCTCGTCACCAGTATCCTTCTTTATGTATCCCTATCGCATGTATCCCAGCTACGGTTTCAAACAATGTCCCTGGTACAGATTTCTCTCTTGGTTCTGATACAGCTTTGAACGCTATTGTTGACTCTTGTGATGCCATCATTCAGTCTGCACGTTCTTCACGTCGTCGTGTGTTTGTAGTGGAAGTACAAGGTGGTAAATCTGGCTACTTGGCTGTGGAGGCAGGCTTGGCTAGCGGTGCTAGCACAATCTATATTCCTGAAGAAGGGGTTAACCTCTCTCGTCTCCAGTCAGATGTTCGACACTTGATGGCAATGTACATGGATGATGCTGCAGATAAATCTGAAGGCAGAATTATTCTTCGTAATGAAAGTGTTAGCAAGACTTACACAACCCAAGTCATATCCGATATTCTTAAGGAAGAAGGACATGCCCTATTTGACTCTAGAACCGCTGTCCTAGGCCACATTCAGCAAGGTGTTAACCCAAGCCCATTAGATCGTATTAGAGCAACTCGACTTGCAAAATGTTCGCTTGATTTCTTTGAAAAACACACAGCCGCTGCTCTTGATAGAGCACATAGTCTGAATGGTCCTGCTCCTATTGATCTTTGTAGAGTTGAACACTCTGCTGCTATCATTGGTCTCTCTGGTTCTAAAGTGACTTATAGATGCGTTAAAGAACTTGTTCCTTTGACTGATATGAAGAACCGTAAACCTTTGGAATCTTGGTGGCTGCCTCACCGTCCTCTTGTTGATCTTTTGTCAGGTCGTGGTTTATTTACACCACAGGCTCAAGCAACTTTGAACCATAGCAAGTAGGCGATCATTACAATAATACTCATTTCTGGCAGAGTGACTTTCAGGATCTTTGCTCGAGTTATCTGTAAACACATGAAATAAATAAAAACATGAATAGCATATGTATATTATTTACACTTTATTTGGAAGAAGTAGCCTTATTCATAAACAACACGTTGAATAAAATGTGTTGAGCTTTTACGAAATATAATCCTCAACTGAATAATAGACTACATCCTTTTTATCTACTCTGCCTTCATCCATAACAAATGCCCTATTTTTCTTAATAAGAAGAGTTTGCAAAATGCGCTTAATGTCTTCAAGAAAGCCTTATGCCACTCAGGCATTGCAAACTCATATAAATCCATCTTTATTCTTAAACGTTTTGACTGTATAATGACATGTTAATAGCAAATGCACAGAACATTCAGCTTGATTAAGCATCTATATTACAATAAAATACTTTTTAATCAAAAGAGAGATAAGAATTTACTTTACTTTTTCAATTAAGAAAATGTACACACTCTTTTATTCCTTTTACCTACTTTGACATTCGGTTATAGCTAATACATAAGAACATCTTCTTTTCTTCTTGTAATAAAAAAACTGATATTGTATGCATATGATGCGATGTATTGCAAACCTTTTGTTCTGAGAGCTAGGCATGGGCTGGTCAACAACTCGGGAACATTACAGTGCATAGAATCATGCCATGCTTCACTTGCGAAATTAACAAGGTGTTTTATACTTTAAAAATTACGAATAGAAATAAATGACTATTATTGTTGGAGTCAGCTACACTAACATAGCTAATAGCGTTCAATTGACAACAATATAAGCAAAAGAAAAATAAAGAAACAGGGAAGAAAAGGCTAAAATTGGGATATGGGATAAATGAGCTAGAAAATTACGTGCAGTAGTCACGTGAAGATCACGTGTAAATATTTTAACATGTTATAAATTACGTTTATACTTCCAACAAGTAGCATCTTAGCGCAGTGGCAGCGCGCCGGGCTCATAACCCGGAGGTCGGTTGATCGAAACAACCAGATGCTAGCTTCTTCATTTTAATTCCGCGTTCATCGGAGTTTAAATATTTTTTTTTCTTATCTGTTGTGACGAAGTTGACCATTTCATGTCTTTTCTGATTCTGTATGCCTTGTGCAAGTTTTTATAATTTATCATATTGTAACTACTATTTTTAGAAATTTGTCTCAGAAAACGACATCGTTGAAGGGCCAAGTTGTCAAAGAACGATGTCGTCAAAGGATTTAGTAATCCCAAAAAGGAAACTAACAAAAAAAGAAAATCAGTATAAATAACATTAACCTCTACAGCAGCAAACCTACACTTTTACTACCACTTTTACTATCACCTTTAACGTTACTTTTATTATTTTACCCTATTCTTACAATAAATACTTATTGTACCTCTTATATAATTCTTTATTGATCCCTAAAAGTCCCTTGAAGTCACATTATACTTCATTGTAACTTTATTTTATAAAGCAAACCTTATTGCAATCTTTATTTGATCTATTGTAACGAAAGCGGAGTTGAAACTGATGAATTTCGTGACCCTCACGAACTTCATGAGGCAGACGAACTTCATGACCCGTACGAAGTTCATGCCCCACATGAAGTTCAATCAAACTAAACTTAATATTTTTAGTATAAATATGTTTAATATTTCTTAAATAAATCAATCAGTTCAGTTATCAGTTAGTTCAATTCTCAGTATAACTCACTCAACCTTATATTCTTTTATTTAAACTCTTTACTTTCTAATACATTTGGTATTCTAAAGTACTTTTATTATTCTTTTATACTTTTATTTTTCTTTCATCACCTTTATCTACCGATACGCTTACCTTGAAGCCCTGTATCAGTAGGATTTGCTTTTATTTTTACTTTTACTCTTATATAACACTAGTTATTTCTTTTGATCTATTAAGATCTGGTGGTCACGCGACAGAAACTCTTATATAACTCAAAATACACTCAAGCCAATACCGGAACAAACCCCTTTTTACACTATACAAGACCTGGTGGTCACTTATCGAACCAACTATCACTAAGTACATTATTACAAGGCTACTTTATACTCAAGAACCTACAGTTATCAAGAATAAACTTATTAAACAACACAAGCCTAAGTCATAACAGACTTTAATTTACAATATCATTTATCATATTCTATATCGCATATTTAGTTAATCAAATAGTATAAATTGTTGTAATCAACAATAGAATTAACACATCAAAGAATAAATCCACTAGCTAGATCCCCGACGATAGCCCCTTAGACAACATGATGTTGTTAAGAGTGTAGAGAACAGGGTAGTTAGAATCATAATCAACCACAAGTAAATTCATCAAGCATGTAGATACAAGTTATGTAGTAGACTTTCAAACCATTGACTATAAACACCCTTATTCTAAATACCCTTTGAACGAGAGCTTTATATTATCGAATAAAAGAGTCCTAAAAGTATTGATCTGTCTTTTTGATAATATAAACATAAATATCCCCAGAATTATTCTTGAAATAAAAAACATAGAAGAATTATCAATTCAGGCCACAATAACTTCTCTTATATTAACTTACATCTTAAGCAACATTTGCTTAAATAACTTCCTTATTTTATCTTATTACCTTATTAAGACTTAGCATTATATTGCTCAATATCGATCTTATACTAAGATCTGGTGGTCACTATAATACCAAACTTTACTTATAAAACTCATATTTCACCTTATTACTAACACATTTTCCCCTTACTAACAGCCAGTAACATTGTACCACCCAACCCTAATAACCTTAGTTGATAAATTAGCTTTAGTTAATTTACCAACAGCCGTTGAAAACAAAAATTGGAAAGCCAACAAAACAAAAAAGTATAAAAGCTCAAGACTCCCTCTCTCTCAAAAAAAAAAATTCAATTCATACAATTCAAGTAATTCAACTTTTATTTTGCTTTTTACAATAAACGGGCAACCTTTTGGTTATAAAAGTTCCTAATCTCTTTTCTTTTCTTTGCTTATCTTTACCTTTTTCTTTTACTTTACTTTTTAATAAAGTCTGATCAACTTTACAAGATCTGGTGGTCACTTCAAGCACCTTTATCATATAACTCAAGAAAAACTTTCTTACTTAACAACTTTATCTCACACTACAACAGAAAAATAACAATAGCATTGTAATGACGAAGGTTAGGAGGACGTCTCTAACAGCACTACTATAACGAGAGCGGAGTTGAAAACCGTCGAGCTACATGACCCCTCACAAAATTCATGAGGCAGACGAACTTCACGATCTGTACGAAGTTCAAACAAGCCAACCTCAAGTATTTTTAGTATTGTAACTACTATCGTATCCGAACATAATTCACGGTTATTGAAACTAAGGAAATTACCCTTACAATAACACTTACTAGTACATAACATCATTTCTTGATTCAGATGTCACAGTAGTAAAGCTAGCTAAACCCTTAATTAAATTACTCTACCCCAGAACAACGATTAGACCCACAGTAAACTTAAAGTATAAATAAGAACCACTCTTTATCAATAAAAGAATTGATTCAGTCTTACTGTATCTTATTGTCTCCTACTATTTTTATATTATCACAACTACTGTAACTACTGTAACTAAGATTCAGGAGTTTTCCCTGATAGCACCATCAACCCTCGTCATGAGGATTAACACTGTCAACCCACACAGTGATATGATATAGTGTGCCCGCACTATGCCAGCTATAGTGTCAAGGACACTCTCTTTATTACTTTTTAACAATATAAATATCCTTATAATTTTGAATAAAGAATTATCAGTTTAATTAGATTAGTCAATCTACAGTATTATTCTCACTCCAATTATCTTACAAAGACACCTTTTTCATCTTTTTGTTTTATTTTTACTTTCAATTCAAACTTATTATCTTTGCTCTTGTATAATCAGGATTTGATGGTCATTAGCGCCACATATTTACTCATTTATTGCTTTGATTTATTCTTTTTATCTTAAACCTATCTTAAAACTTTAAATGCACCAAGGACATTAAGCTAAAACAAGCAATTACACCAATCAGTCAGGATCGGTTGGCCCTTAATGCAGATTTTAAATGGTATGAATATCCCAGAATGCTTTGTATAAAGGAAATATTGTGATATTTGTTCTTATGTAGTTGTAAAACAGTGAAGAGCTAATTGGCTACATTTACTTTTAAATAGAAAGAAGAACTAATAAATGAGGGTACGGCCTGACTATATATACGAGGGGCGACGGTTACAAATATCTGACGTCGTCTATTAGCAGAGAATGAATAAATAGAGAATTAAGAGATGCGTGATCTATATAAACGCAACAAATATAATCTTCAGATCATGAAAAACTTTTATTTTATATCTATAGCATTCACTACATATCAGTTTCTTTATTTTATTTTATCTCGTAAAACTTAGCGCTATATTGCTTAATATTTACCTTATACTATGATCTGCTAATCACTCTAATACCAAATTCTATACAAAAATTTACTCTTAATCATTTACAATAACATTTTTTTCTTATTAAAAACCCACTCACAATAACTTTTTTTTAAAGTAAATTCCTTCATTAACATTATATATCCTTTCTTGGAAAAATTCATAATCTCTTTTTATTTCTCTTCTTCATTTACTTTTTAAATGCTTCTGACATCAACTTCATATTACTGATCGGATTGATCTTTACATATTTTAGTTTTAACCCAATTATTTTGTTTTTATACTAACAGATAAAAAGTAGTTGAATTATAAAGATCTGGTGGTCGTTATCAAAAATGACTTTTCGAATAGAAACTCATACTTAAAATTTTAATCGAAGCTATATCAATTCTAATCATTTTTTTTATATCTAATATTGTTGCTCGCATAATATAAGTTTCCAATATTTTATCATTTTTATATTTATTTTTTTCAATCGTTCATTGAACTAATTACCCTTTTTTATATTTTGTATCTTTCACAATGAACAATTTCTAGCTTTTGTAATAAAAACATCTTTATTTTAATGTACACAAGTTTTATCTCGGTTGCTCTTGTAAAAAGTTCCTGTGGTCAATTGCAACACAAGCTATCATCATGTTTACTCTCAAATACTTGTGTAATTGCGACAAACTTTTCAATTCTCTGCTCCGTAACAAACCAATTTCTATTACTCAAGAAAAATAACAGCATAACGAGCCAGTACTATGAAAATCAACGTCGGTAAACAACACAATGTATTAATTCTCTTACATAGCCTTTTTATACAAATAATTCAACGTGTTTTGAAATAAAAACAAAATGTTATTCTTTTCTTATAAAGGTTTTTATAATCTTTCTTTTCTTTTTTACTTTTCCAATCGCGTTTACTAATATTAATTGCTTACAATCATATTCGATGATTACTCTATCGTGATTATAATCAAATTGCTACTTTATTCGTTTTACTTAAAAACCCAATCATGGAAATCCTGAATTTGCCAAGATATAAACTAAAGCAAATAATTACAGTAATGTACCAAGTTTGATTATTTCATGCGACATGGCGGCATTTCTTTCATTAAGCATTACCAACTAAGTTATTCCCTTAAAGTGTGGATAGAAAAATGCAATCATACGCTTTGATCTATTTTTTAATAATAGTCAGGATATTCATTGAAAAATGAACTACGTTAAGAATACAGGTATCAATTTCACTTTAAACTTTTCTTATTTTTCAGATAATCTTGTGACTTATCTTATATATTAAACAATGATACATAAATTAGTAATTATGTAGCATACACTCGTTGATTCTATTAATAAAACGTTTTTATAAAGAAATATTTTTTCTTTCTTGTTATTTTATATTAAAATCCATTAAAATTATTCTGACCTTGCACAAATTGTACTTTGTAGACTATGGAACCTTTTGTAATCATTCTCAATTATTTATCTTTTTTACCTTCTACTTGTACGACTCGATTACCTTTTTGATTTATCAAGTTCTGGTAGTTACTACTTAATTCGATCCTACGAATTAAAACTTAACTCTTTCAACCCACACAGTTTTACTAATTCTACAAAGGATTCGATAATAATACTATACAATATTAAAACGAAAAAACTTTGAGCTTATGAAAAAGTAGCCATAAAATAAAAAGGAATCATAAGGTATAAATGCTTTTCTTTCTTGTTACTCCTTGTTTGACTATCAAATTCAATCATTATTTACACTTTTTATATTTAAAGTTCATTTAACAAACAAGCTTCAAATTTATCATGATGGTCCTTGATCGCATCTTTTCATTTTTTTTTATCTTGATGTTTACTGAAAACTTTCTGATTGGCGTTATAGCAAAATCAATTTATTGCTCTTTCATTTAAAATGAAGCAGACAAGCAACATTTTGATAAAAAATTTGCCTTTTTTTTGTATTTGAATAGTTATTGCTTAGTAACCTCTTTATTTCTTTCTTATATACTACTTTTATATTACTCATAGTTGATCTCTTATCAAGAATTAGTGGTAACTATAAGTAGAAATCTCTATTTGAAGTTACTAACTTATTGACTGTCTCTTCCTAAAGACATACAACTACATCAAGCGACATAGTCACCAAACAAAAGCCACTAGTATATGAACCATTATGATGCCCAAGAACATTATAAGTATTGTACGTTTTAATAAATTATATTCATGATTTTATAAGCTGATATATGCATTGTTTTTTCAAAAAAAAAGACAAACCGGTTTATATACTTTATACCGTTCACGCCCACAAAAAAGATAGGATAAAACTGGCAGTAATGCATAGAAAAAGTTAAGGTTATGTATTACAGAAAAAACCATAAGGCCTCCTTAAGTTCTTGTTCATCATCAATATATCAATTTTATTCAACTCTTTCTTCCCTTCCTTGACCGGCTTGTTTAATACACTACTTGATTCTAAGTGTATAATAGCAAAAATACAGTACACATATATGCTTACAGCATATCATAAATGTATTCTTGTGCGTAAGATAGTATAATACATATTTTATTCATTAAAGGAATGTAAGGGTAATAAAGAAAAAGAAATATGCTATAATGGAAACATGCTTCGCTTTCCAGTAATTTATAACTTAAATCTTGTATTTTTGAGCATATGTGACCACCCACCTAAAGGATGTCTTATTCGCAACACACTCTTGCCTACATTCATCCAGGAATGATGCAAATTTTTCAGGATCTTCTAGTTCAGGGTTGACCATAAACATAGCCGGCCTTAAATTTTGGGTAGTGTGCTTATAGTCTTGCCTGGATATTTTTTTTTTTATAAAAAATCATTTAATCATCTTTTATAACTTACCACCAAAGTTCGCCTTTTTTTTCATTGTGGCCCATGGGCAATTCTTTTTCGATCACTGTAATATCCTCGAATCCTGCAGCAGCTAGTTTTTCATTAAGCTCAACTGCAATTTTAGGACACATATTGCGTGAAAGTAACATGTTTGTCACTATTCAATAAAAAGTAGGTTAGGCAAATGCATGTTGTTTTAAAAAAAATCGAATTACATACTTGTACTCTGTGTCTTTTGTATCAATGGTCCAGGATTAATTTGGTCTTTAATATCAGGCTACGTATCAATATTTAAAAACTTGTATCTTTGTGTAGAAACGAGCATACCTCTGCAAACTCGACGTATCCTCCAGGTTTAAGCACGCGATAAATTTCTTTGAGATTCTAAAGTATGCTTGGTTCATAAACTCTTTTTTTTTTTTTTTTTTTTTTTTTTTTTTACAAAAAAGAAAGTCAAGATCACTTACGTTTTCCCAATCTGTATGCGTCAGTCCACCTACAAGTAATCGCTGATGAATATAATCAAACGTGTTATCGTCAAATGGAAGAAGTTGTGCAATATTCCCATTCACGAATTCGACATTGATTGGCTTTATGCTTTCCGGAAAGACGCGGGAGATATCAATGCCTTGAAACTTGGAATTAGGATAAGCCTCTGCCATGTCAAAGCACCAGGTTGCAGGGCCACAGCCAGAATCGAGTACTTTAATTCCTTTTTCCAACAGGTTATGAATTGGGGCATGATAGTTGCTACACGATAAAGGTGAATGAGCAGTCAAAGAAATGGATATCCTAGGTACTTACCAACCAAAAATGTACTTTAATATCCAATGCTGTTGATGAAGTCGATCTACCTCTAAGAAAAGCAGATAATGTCAAAATCAAGAGTTGATTTTACCAAAAAATCTATTTTACCATCATCATTGTTTGGTAATACATAGTTTACTTTTTCATCATAATAACTTTTCCCGCTCATATACTGAGTCTGTGTTCTAGAGGAGGATTGGGTTCTTGTATTTGTTAAAGTGCTTCTCTCACTGTTGGCCTCGATCGATGTATTGATCGACATATCTATGGATGCGCTATTTTTGAATATTTTCCTAAGTAGCTTCTTACTGTTGGCTGTAGATATCTTTAAAAACTGAGTTTCCTTTTTTGATGTTGCACCCTTGGATTGATGAGTGCCCATACACACACAGAAGCACACACAAAGAGAAAGAAAAAGGGAAAACAAAGGGTAACTTTTGAAAAAAAAAAAAAGTAATTTGTCATTTTTTTTATATAATTGTTGGGTCCATTTACCATTTGTGTAGCAAGAATAAAAAGTAGGCGCAGATAGAGATTCTTTTTTTTTTTTTCTTTACTCTTTTTATGACAATCATTGTCATTTCTTTTTTGGCTTTGGGATATAAAATCAAGCAAATCCAGTGTTTATACTAATATGCAAAGGAACAAAAGCAGTACACATAGATACGATGATTTGTATTGTTTGTAGGACAAATAATCCTATTTTTTTTTTGTACTTTTGTGCACAAATATCTTTTGGTCAAAATATGCCAAATGTAGAAATGTACGCCAATGATTCTCTTTTTTTTTGGACATAATAATAGTGTAAAAAGATGTACGAATATAATATTTTTAATGATCATATATTAAGTGCACGATGAAAGCTTCCTTTCGCTCGGGTTAGATCAAAATGTAAGGGGAAAAAAAAAAGGTAAATGGGCAAGATTGTAACAAGATGCTTCACATCAAGACTCTCCATTGCAAATGGGCTGAATGGCCCCAAATCTATAAAGAGGCAAATTTCTATCGAGATGACTCTCATTAAAACGGAGCTTTCTCAGCCTATATTTCATTCTTTTTGCTTGTGTCAACTATCTCAGGGTCTACCGCTGGTAATCCCTGAAAGTGCTCAAACACCGACGTACTTGGAGTTTTTAGATGAGCGCGAAATACAACAATATTAAACCCTCCTGGGATATTTTTAGGGAAAAGGTTCTATGTTGCTACAATGGAGAAATTCGTACTCAGATACTTAATTCTCTGTGGAAAGTAGAAAGTTGATCAGTTTGAAGAAGAATGAACATACAACTGATCAAGAGTGTGCAAATCTTTGAGAAAAGCCCGAGAGCGTATGATAAAGGGAATCCGAGATCGTTGACTATAGATATCCTTGATCCCTTAAAGATCATGGCCACTGTACTCATTTTCACCTTGGAGACGCGCGACTCTACATTCGCTACAGTTTTGAGAGATTGAGTCATTAGCAGACGTCCAAGAAGTGAGCTATTCATGATGCACATAAAATTGACGATAGTAGAACTCTTTTGATCATTGTGAAAAGGTTTATCATATGCAGTAAGAACATTCATAAAAGAGCAATCACGGAAAATCACATATCCTTCTGATACATTTAGCTCAAGCTCTCCCCATCTTGAAATTATCAATTTAGAAAAACCGATAGGATCAACCTTTGCCGAAGTGAAAAAGAGTTTATAATTATCATGCTTAAATGGAAAGAGTCTACGTAAAGCGAACAAAGAGGTATATTGTTAATGGATCACGGGATGATGATTATTCAATACAGCATACTTTGCAGAGATTGTATGACAATTACGTTACTGTATATAGGGTTTATGCATATTTTGAATAGATTTTATTAAGAGATTAGAGAAAAATTAAATGTAGTAATAATAGCAGTAGTAATAGTAGTAAAATACAGATGATATGCAGCTTTAATGACAATTAGTATTAGTATTAAATAGTAGTAATAATAGTAGTGTGTAGAGGATTATTAGTAAGTAGTAAAAGGTTGTTTCTATAAAGGTAGCACTTCTTTTTGTGTATTATCTTCTTTAAATATCTTTGCACCAACTACATAAGCGTCATCTCCTGAAATAAGACGTTTAACACAAGCAATAGTGGAAGGTAGAGTTAAAAAGAGCCATGCAGCAAGAGGTAAAGACACATAATCAAAGACGTTTTTCCATGTGCGAGATTCTGCCTTTGACTTGCGATAGAATTCACGGTCAACGAAGCGGTGAAGGTGTTCGTAAATGGCCAAGTTGGCAAATAAAGGAAGTGGTAAAAAGACGGTGATGAGTTTGACAAGAGTCCAAAGCTTGTAGAAAAAGTCAGAAGTTAATAAAGGGTTATTGGCAGGAGAGACCAAGGCCATCCAAGCAAAAGGAGGAAACAGGATGAATTGCATCAGAGGTACAGCTGCAAACATGAGCCAACCAGAGGAAGCAGGAATCATGTGAGCTTCAAGGATGACAGAGCATGCGGCTAGTTTATCGTAAAAACCAGAGGTGGCCATATGACAGTCTAAAATTTTTTGATTTTTGCGGTTTTTGAATGAATCGAGTGTATGACGGATGGTATAGCCAAGATCAGCCACACCTTGGAAATGGCGCTTGGCTTGAACGTATCTGGCGTGGAGATTGGCAAAATAACCATCGCATTGGACATTGGTGAGATTAATAGGTACATAAATAGGAGCAGTACGAGCATGACCGTCTGTCTTGAAAAAGCATTTAAGCCACATGTGCATATCTTCGCCGATAGCATCCGCATCCACATCCCAATAACCAACACGTTCAGCCAGGATGAAAGATAAACTATAGTTTGAGCAGGGAACACATAAGCCATCCGAATTGCTCAGGTTAGACATTACCAAGGCGGCCCAAGTGATATCCGTCATACGTACGGCGGCAGGAACCTGATGAGAGTTACGAGAGAAGAAGATAGGAGGGGCACAAATGGTGTAATAGGGATCATCAGACTTGTTCAAGGCTTGTTCCACTTCATGAATGTAAAGTTCGGGAATGGCAGCATCCGAGTCCATGACGGTCAAGATGATTCTGCTTCTATCATAGCCCTGTTTCAACATTTCAGCACAGCCCGTGCGAACAGCATAGTTCACATTGGAGCCTTTGCCTCGATATTCACCTGGTACGTTGACAGGATGACCAGTAATAAAAAAGCCATGAAATCGATCTTTAAAGAATTCTTGCAGACGTTGACCCTTTGTTTCCCAACCTTCTTCAGAGGCTTCCATGGCAAGGATGATGACATAATTGGTGTTTGCGTTTCTAGTAAAAAGGTTAGTTTCCCCAAAAAAGAATAGACAAAAAAAGTAATTACCTATGAACGGCTAATTTTCCAATAGTATCTCTCAATAAAGGCTCTGGTTCACTGTAGTTTGGGATGACAAATGTATGAATAAATTTAGGGTCTTGAATGACGACTGGTTGTTGTTGATCTTCTTCATCATGTTTCATTCTATGTAAACTTGCAATCTTGGCCTTGTCTCGTTCACTCTTATCGTTTGTGTTATTCTTGTTCATCAAGTTCCATTTCTTGATATTGGCTCTAATTCTTGTAGATGATAAATAGAATTTACAGACGTGATTGACTTGCTGATAAAGAAAGCCAGTAAAGTAAAGAAATAAAAAGATGACATAAGCTCTTGGAAAGAAGATAGGCCCTAGTGGAAGTAAAGCCAAAGAGACAATAGGTGTCAAAGGAGCAACCCATTCAGCTGGAGAGTTTAAACGAGACATCGGCTTCTCTTTATATTCTTTAGTAATAAAAAAAAAAAAATAAAGGCAAATTTATATATTGTAGGCACAGAAAAAAAAAAAAAAACAAAGAATATGATTGGTTAAATAATAGAAACATGCTCTTCTCACCAAGGACAAAGAAAGAGTTTGACTGAACCTAAAATAGATTGGATTCAATTGGACAGCCAAGAGATTCTAATCTTTAAAAAATTTTCTTAAAATGATCTCTTGGAATACAGGAGTAATAAAGAGTGGTTACCATTTATTATTCTTTTTTATGCTTGTTATTATAAAGTATGACTTGTAAGACAAGGATGGCATTGAATGTAGCAGCCAATAGATTACCAAATAACATCAGAGTATCATCCAATTCAGTCATTGTAGTAAATACACGAGCAGCACTTCCAGCAAAATAATTGATGACTGTAAACACAGAAAGTTGTCCTGTTGACTTGTTTTTGAAATTGATATAGATCTGAGGTACTTTACTACCTAAACTAAGTGGTATCGTCAATGCATATAGACTACTCAAGACTGAAGGTGACACGCTTTGGTTGAGTGTATAGAATAAACCAAGAAAGCCCAAGAGAGTGATCATCATTTGCTTTTGTTGTCGTCCAAAATAAAGAATGAGGCAGGTGATGATTATGTTTTGTAAAGAAATAAACATGATTTCACCAAAGGTACTAAATGGGTTACCTTGTCGAAGATTATATGAAAGTGTGATAAAATAAGATAATGTTTCCATAAAATAAGATGTTAATGATAATCCACTGGCTGAATGATTTTTGATAATAGTCAATATTTGAGGTATCTTCACAATAGATCCACCTAAAACGATACCCAATCCTAATCCTTTAGATATCACATATTTAATACATTCAACATCATTCAAATTCAAGTCTTGTATTAAAGAACTATAACACGCTTCTCCTATTAAAGCAGTAGCTGGTTCACGTATAATATTGGGTAATTGCATTACAAAAAGATGCTAAATGAGAAGAAGTACATTATTTAATTTATTGCGCTCTTTTAAACACGTGTCAAGCTAGGGGGCGGAATGAATAATATGTTATGATTGAAAAATAGCAAGTTGAGGCTGTGATGAATGATGGTCAAATAAAGGCTTCCACTTCTTTAATACTTGTATACAACGTTGACTGATATCAAACTCATTTTCTTCAAAGCAATAATTACAAGCACAGTTGAGTACTTTGGCAATCTTGGTGTACTTTATCAATTCAGCTGTCATTGTAAGTTGTTCAATTTCATCTATAATCGCTGATATCTTGACATAATCTTCTCTTGGTATCTCTCCCTATGTTGTATATATGTTGTTATATCTATACTCATCAGTATACATGATTACTTACTGGTTCCTTTCCATAGACAAGCTTCTGAAGCTTATGTCGAATATGATATACTCTTTTAAACTCTGCTGTCTTTTTAAATGCTTCTATATCAGTCATCTCATTCTTCTTTACTGTCCCTTCATCATCTTTCTCCACTGATAATGATTTACTCTAGATGGCATGTTATGTATCTGCAACCTTCAACATGTAATCAGTTTACCCTCTTCTTTGTACGTTCATCCTCTGATCGTCCTCTCTTTCTTGTTCTTTTTTGACTTTCTCTATTTGTCTCCCATTCTTTCTCTTCAAGTGATGAAGGGTTTAATGCTTGTTGGATAGCATGTATCAATTCTTTTGTTCTATATTTCTTTGCTTTCAGATCACGTTCAACTTCTTCACGATCAAAAGGACGTACACTCTCTGGACCAAAAAACCCACTTGCTCATATGAGACATGTATATATATATACACATAACTTGATCTAGATAAAAAAAATAATACTTACTAGTCCCTTGAACCATAAAAGAAGACAGTATACAGTAATCCTTTTGTCTTGCTCTTTTGTTTCAACACTTGAGGTGGGATATCCTTGTCATTTTCAACCTATATTTTGAATGATTAGTATATATAGATGAGAGCATATAATAGATCTTACTCTTGCTGGCCACCAAGGATATCCTCTTAATTTGGCAAATACAGTATCTCCAGGTGCATATTCTTGAATTGACATGATAAAGACAAAAAGAAAAAAAAGTGGTATGAGTAAAGAAGAAAAGAAAGAAAAAGATAAAAAAAAAAGAGGTACACAAAATGCGCGTTTATAACGTCATTTTTTAATTTTATCATAAACACGAAACACACTGTCAAACAATTTTGAGCGTCTATATCCCATAATTCCAATCATTAAGACACAACAAGTGACAAACAAGTACCTTCTATTGATCCATCCTGTCTGTCGTTTTTGTATCGTATTGCTTGTTTGTAATAAAATCTCAGATTGAACTACTTTCCGTTCCCGATCCAATACAATCTTTAAATGATGATCTTGTTTGTCGCTTTGTTCAAACAGGCTCTTTGTGTTTAATTGTGGTAGATATAGTTCGTAAGCGGGCATATACGTATTCACAAACTGTTTAACTGCTTCATCTGATAGTCCAGTCACGCCTCTTGTCATCTTCATGTGATGTTCTTGTTCCAATCGCCATTGATAGACCTGCTGTATATCGAGAGGAGAAAGATGAATGAAGAGATCAAGATAGGGATAAAGTTCAGTCTCATATCGTTTCAAATTTTCGTTCATCACTTTTAAATCATCCAACCTGACAGATTGAAGTGTCTGTCTCGATCTATACATGACCTCCAATGTCTTTTCCTCTACTGGTCGAAATCCCAACATCCAGCCTTCAAAGAGAACTATATCAAACGGTCCTCTGACTTGCTTCCAGTCTTGTTTAGGTAATCGATCCCCTTGACCGTCAAATAATGATTTGTCATAAACAGGAATAGACACACTTGGTTGGTTCATTAGGAGTGCTTTAAATGTCTCAGTAGCCAAAGTAAGGTCGTGTGAACCTGCTTGACCTCGTTGTTGATATAATTTATTCTCTGGATATCTTTGAGCAAGGGCGAGTTGCTCTCGGTGAGTCAAATAAACATCATCCAGCGAGAAATTGACAACTCTCAGTTGATATGGTTCTTGCTTTAATAAATAGGTTAATGTGTCGCAGAGAGTTGTCTTACCACTGCCTTGACACCCTGATACTCCTACAATCATCGGTTGTTCAGCCAGTCCACGTTGCTTTCTGTCGTTTACAAAGAGTGAGTAATGCTTCAAGATGTGTGATAATGATTCTTTAGTTTGTGGTAATATAGCATATTGCTGATACATTATTTATATAATAGAAAAAGAAAAAAAAAAAAAAAAAAAAAAAAAAAAAAAAGGGAAAAAAGAGTGTTATGCGGTCATTTAACTGTATGCGCTTAATTTGGCATTTTATGCTGAATAAACAAACACATTTTAGGATAAAAAAAAAGAGAGAGAGAGAGAGAGGATAGAAAAAGTAAAGAAATTGTTATCCATTATTTATCTGACGCTGCTTATTTCTATTATCCTAAATTAGCCATTGTATCATGGGTGCATTTTATAAACAGTAGCAAAGTAGCCTAATTTATCGTCTTAAAAAGCCAATTACCTTTGGGACATATTTGACTTTTCTCAAAATCAGCTTGTTTATCGCGATCTACATATATATGCGTTGCGACATACTATATAATACGCATCTGCGCACTTTCTAATGAGCACTGACAAAAAATTCTCTTTAGATTTACTTGATTCTTTTACAAACCACTGAACAAAATAATATATAGACCATTAAACCTATGCTATTGTTATGTGATAAAGCAACTAACCTTTGTAGCTTGATCATATGCATCGTCAAAGGCTGTTTCACCGTAAATAAGTGTGTAATAAGTCTCTAAGAAAGAGTTCATTATTACAAACAACATCTTTTATATGCAAACAGGCCAACCAGAATGGACCGTGACGCGTTATATGAGCCTGTATTGTAGTCTTTATGTTGTTCATTCTTATAGATAGTAATCTCCAAAATATTTACAAGGTAAACAATAACACTATCTTGTGGATCAAACTAAACATCTAAACTCTGACCACTATTATCCCAATAGACGGGGCACAAAATGAAGAGTTCTTAAAATAGTAATGTCATAGTCACGATTTGACACGAATTTTTTTTCTTCTTCTTCTCTTCCTTTTATAATTGCAAAGAAATGGTAAAAACAAACTATAATTTTCAAAGATCTTTCTCTTAATCTGTTTATAGTCGTTACCCATTAGCGTATCTTCTACTGAAACTAGAGAATTAACAAGAATGGAGCGTGTGGGTGCTCATTCTCACATTCGAGGTTTAGGTCTTAATGACGCTCTCGAACCTCGTGCTTCTTCTCAAGGCATGGTTGGACAGGTGAAGGCACGTAAAGCTGCAGGTGTCATTTTAAAAATGATTCAGGCCGGTAAAATCGCAGGTCGTGCAGTCTTGATTGCTGGTCCACCATCCACTGGTAAAACGGCCATTGCTATGGCTATGGCTCAAGGTAATAATAATAATAATAATAATAATATATTAATACAATGCACTCATATACATATAGCTCTTGGCACTGATGTACCTTTTACTATGCTTGCTGCTTCCGAGATCTTCTCTCTGGAAATGTCAAAGACGGAAGCACTTACACAAGCATTCCGTCGTTCGATCGGTGTACGTATCAAAGAAGAGTCTGAATTGATCGAGGGTGAAGTGGTAGAAATTCAAATCGATAGATCCATCACAGGCGTAAGTTATCTATTCGCTTTATATATATACACGCTATACTAATTATTTCTATAGGGTTCCAAAACTGGCAAGTTGACTCTCAAGACCACAGATATGGAAACTATTTACGACCTTGGTAATAAAATGATCGAATCATTGAATAAGGAAAAGGTGATGGCAGGCGATGTTATTGCTATCGATAAAGCATCTGGAAGAATTACAAAATTAGGACGCTCCTATGCCAGAGCAAGAGATTATGACGCTATGGGATCTGATGTAAGTCCATTTTATGAGAATGTGTCATTACTTAACTGATCATCATAGACAAAATTCGTTCAATGCCCCGAAGGAGAATTACAAAAGAGAAAGGAGGTCGTTCATACCGTTTCACTTCACGAAATCGATGTGATTAACAGTCGAACACAAGGCTTTTTGGCCTTGTTCTCAGGAGATACAGGTGAAATCAAGCAAGAGGTCAGAGATCAGATCAATGCCAAAGTTGCAGAATGGAGAGAGGAAGGCAAAGCAGAGATTATACCTGGTGTGCTCTTTATTGACGAAGTGCACATGCTCGACATTGAATGCTTTTCATTCTTGAACCGTGCTCTGGAAGATGATATGGCACCTGTGGTCATCATGGCATCCAACCGAGGCATCACAAATATTCGTGGCACAAAGTACAAGTCTCCTCACGGTATTCCTGTTGATTTACTGGATCGTATGCTCATCATTTCAACCAGTCCTTATGAAGAAAAAGAAGTTCGAGAGATTTTAAATATTCGATGTCAAGAAGAGAATGTGGAAATGACAGATGACGCCAAGGATGTCCTGACGCGTATTGGACAAGAGACTTCACTTCGCTATGCTATTCACTTGATCACAGCTGCCAATTTGGTCGCAAAAAAGAGAAAGGCACCCGCTGTTGATATTCAGGATATTAAGAGAGTCTATGCTCTCTTCTTGGATGAAAAGCGATCAGTTCAATACTTGAAAGAGTATCAAGATCAGTACATGTTTAATGAATTCAAAGACGCCATGGTGGTAGACAATGCCATGGAAATGTAAAATGATATACATATATATATTTTTTTTAGTTTGTGAATAAACCGCTGCTTGACAGTATGATAACAAACATCATGAGTATATATCCCACAGGCAGAGAGTAGCGTTTTGTAGCTTCGGAAACAGCAATGACAACAGCAGCATTATCAGCTAAAACTGAGGATTGAGCAGGTGTCATGTAGTAAGTTGGTGAGGGCCCTGAGGCTGCATCGTCAGTCCTCACAATCTTGCCAACGCCCCAAGGAATCTTTGAACCTAAACGATATCAATTCTCCTTTTCCTTTTTCTATTTCTTTTATATATTTACCATCAGGCTGAGTAGCGTATTGTGGTTTGGCTAGTTTTCCATCCTCTCCAGTTATACCAAAACGCGTGGTCCATGCATTTTCGCCCTTATCTATAAGCGATAGTTATATTGTCGTTGCTTGGCAATGTCTAGTTCACTGTTTACCATTAGTAAACATAAAGAAATAGATAGGAGCAGCGGGCGATACTTTGGGGGCAGTCCAGTTGAACGAAGTGGTCTTGGTAGCGTCTAAATTACGAGCCACATTCATCAAGAACCTTTGGTGATCATTGTCACCTGTCATAAAATCTAATCATTGAGGAGCAAATTTAGCTCGAAATATATATATACTCTTTTGAAAATATTACCGATTCTAAATTTTTTCCATGCATTCATAGAACCATGATGGTCATTCTCTATTCAACAAACTAAGTATGTAAGCTGAGATACATGCTTATCTTACCCCAAACGATTTCATATTGATGACCGGCTTTCCATACCGTGCCTGGTTCAGGATAACTGGGTGCCATATCGGCATGAATGTACTGAAAAGAAAGTGAGGTGATGAAAAGGATGGTCGATAATAGTTTCATTTCTCGGAAAAAGTAAAAGGAATGTGTTGCCTATTCGCTTACAAAAAGAAAAAAGAAAAGAAGAGAATCAAAAGATATAATGAAGTATAAATGTGAGAGGGTAAAGGGGATGGGAAAGAAATCGTGGATTATATCAAAATTGTAGCTTTGGATATAGTACCGGAAATATTTACTGCCATTACAATCAAGACACGAGATTAGACTTGCAACAAGAATGGATGGGCTTTACAGATTGATTTACAATAATTAATCCAGACTGGTTCTTCTATATCAGCCCTAATCTCACTCTTTCAAGGGTTTCAGTATCCCATTTAAGGGCTTTAATTGACGCTTGTGATAACGATAGATATACTCTTTATTTGTTAAAGGGAAAAACAAAATACGCATGATTGACATGATTAAATACACTTGCTATATATTTATGATGAATTAATGAATGATCTTCTTTTTTGTTCTATATTGAATGCTTTATTTGTTACTTTATAAATTTTCAATAAAAGAATGTCAAGACAGCGTAGCAATGGAAATGTGTTATCCTTTTGACGAGTGAAGGCTTTTATTGTCACATCATATAAACAGAGTTGATATATGATGAATACAGGGGATTGACATCATTGATGTGATCTCATTCTCCACAAGGGAATTGACCCCCTCTATAATATAGTTTTTATTCTGTCCACTGATTGGCCTTTCTAGGTCATGCGTGTGTTTATAAGGGTAAGCCTTACAAACTTTTCATCGGTACTGTAAACACAATGTGTGATGAGCTCATACCATGACTAAGGTTAAATGCCAATTTGGCCTAGTTTAAATATCGTGCGTACTTGGTGCTTTTTAACAAACAAACAAAAAAATAGAGTGCGATCGATAACAGTTCAGAATGGGTAATGAGCTCAATCTTTCTGGGTTTAGGATATGGGTTGATCATTGGATAAATAATGTCACGAGGGAAACCACAGGGGGTAAAGAGTCAAAAAGAGTTTATATAAAAAGCTGTGATAGTGTATACGCTTCTTTTTTTTATTTGTAATTAAAATAATGATCACCGCTATTCCTCGTACTGCTTCTTTTGTTCTCGTTCCAATCACTTCCTTTGCTGGTTATGTTACCTATATCCGTGCTACTACAAAGCCTACTGAAGCTCATATTGAATACATGAAGAATCATAGAATGATTGATGAGGTACTTCAAAAGAAATGGATAAAAGTTAATAATGGTCTGGGCCTTGTTGACGTTGGTCGCTCTGGCGGCGGTATGTAATATATTCTGTCTGGACTGGATCCATCATTTATCGTATTTAATAAATCATTAAAATGCCTTACAGAGCATATATATTGCTTGTGCGTTGTTTACAGTTGACACACAAGCTAAAAATTAAAAACATCCATTGTTATTGCAATTATAATAATGTTTTTATTAGTGATTATTGAGGCATAAACTGGATGTACACATGAAGTTCACCATGACTTGTTAAGCCTAATTTGGCAGGCAAGTCGACCCAAGTGTCAATAGGCATACCACTAAATACGCTTTTAAAGTCAATTTTAGTGTCTCCGATATCGTCAGAACCAAATGTGTCCTTGTCGCGAACATTAAAATAAAGCTTATGTTTATCTCCTCCTTCTTCCATTGGAAAAGTAAATGTCTGATTCCAAACAGGATTATTGTTGTTCTTGATCACGGCTGTACGTTGCTTATATTTATCATCAAGCCACAATTCACTAGATTATGGTATAAGTAACCATCAAGAAAAAGAGGGACGTATGTCACTTACACATATGGATCATTCTTTCCAATCAAGTCCTTGCTTTTGAGTTTACGAGCTTCAACTAGACACAAGGTTCAATTCACTTGACTATTGTTTCACTAAAACAAACTTACTAACAGTAACAACTAAAGTTCCTGCGGGGTATTTGTCAAACATGTTTAATAATGAAAAAGAAGAAAGAAAAGAAGATAAAGCGCTTTATATTGTTATATGCGGAACTAATCTGAATTTGGCATATGCGAGGACAAAAAGGGCAAGTATCCAAGATGTAGCTCTCTCCCTTTCCCTAAACTACCCAGGTTTTAAACGTGTTTATTTTTTTTCTGTTTGTTTTTCGACAATATGAATTATATCTGTAACCGTTTATTAGAAATAGTATGTAGCAAAGAGAAAGGTAACAATGGGCACAATGAACAATAGGACGTAGCTATTGGCTTTTTCCCTTATTGAGTAAAAATGCCGTCTATGATCTCACGTTTAAATAATCGTAACTTATTTACAACTAGGTCAATTCCGCCGATACCAATTTTGCAAAGGGCCAAATTCAGTCAATTGATGAAGAAAAAGGACCGAAAATACGTTCCTGTTATCCGGGGAGAAGATTCTATTGACAATTGTGAGTGTCTTTTAAAGGTATGGTTACTCAAACTTCAATTGGCATGACGTTCGGCTGCCTGCATACTGTTTTCATTCTGTACAGCCCTTTGTACTACTTGATTATCGTAATGAATGAGCTTTGAATGGAAATATGCCTACGCCACTTGCTTGCATGTTGCCTTGTACTCATTTTGTTAAAGTGATTGGTTGGACGGAGATCATGATCTTGTTAGAATTGCCCCAAATAGAATCAAGAGCAGCATATGTTCTTTTGACCAGTGTTTACGTAATTGAGTCCATTGCTTGATTAAAAGATGTATGCATTATTCCTCTTACTGAGTTTATTTTCAATCATTCATGCATCTTTGCTTATGATAAGTTAACAGTATGATGCTAAAAAGATCAAATTTGACGCGTCAAGTCAATTCATGTTTTATTATCTCACTGATCCTGAGATTTATCATCATTCTGGCAAACGCTTGTAAGTAATATCCATTGTTAATACGCTGTTGGTGTTGATGCTGTACTTTTGATTCAAAACAGACAAGTTGGGAGTGTAGATTTTAGATTATTCCTTAATGACTCTACTAGAGCTGATTCGCTTTTCCTCCTTCTTCTTTCATCCATTTATCAACAATGCCACTCTTTTCTTTATGCATTTCTGAAATAATAATCGCATCAATGTGGACAATTATTTCAACTTAACAAGCTGTCAGTCTCTCATCAAATTTTTTTTTATCTCACTATTAATAGCATGCAATCTTCTTTCACTTTCAAGTTCTGAGCAAGAGGGGGGCACATAACGTTGACCAAGCTTGTAGAACTGGAAACCAATTAATCTGTGGTATTTACACATTATATATCTCTTATATCAGTTTAGAGGCTCACTTGTATATAAATGAACTAGAAGCCTCACTTTTATAATTGGAAGGGTAACACTTTGATATTCACTGAAAGTAAAGTTCTTACACGTTAATAACCATATATGAATCAATAAGATATTAAAGATTATTCTCTTGTTAACAAATATCGTTATGGCTTGTAACACGAGTTCTCCGTTCTGTCTTACCGAATATAAAAATATAGATTGTGCTATCATCTCTTTTCTCTTGTCTAACTATTACAATACCAAATACAACAATAGCAAGTATATCAGAGACACTCAACTGCTGCTCTCAAGATTATGCATTTAAAACTTCATAATCCGACAAACAACCCAACATAAGTTCAAAGAGTTATTGCTCATCCTGTTCATTAAAAATCGACTTTTTGTCTGTGATAAAAAGGAAGTTTGACATGTCTATTTTAATAATAATATATTTTCATTTTATTTCAATACTTCGTTGGCCCACCTTTGGTGTCGATAACCGCTTGGCATCGATCACTCATACTTGCAACTAAGCGATGTGCAAGGTCCACACTTATATTTCTCCATTGGTCATTCAAGACCTCCTTCAAATCATCGATGTTGTTAATGGTGGCCCTTTTGTTCTCGATAAGTTTTTCAAGAGCCCATCAAATGCTCAGTTGGGTTTAAATCCGGGCTTTGGACAGGTCAGTGTTCAAAACGTCTTATTTGATGGACCTCTTTCCACCATTTCGCGTAGCCGCCAGCATGGCAGCTTGCACCATCTTCTTGGAAGATAAAGTCCCTCTCTTTTCCATCTACCAGTTTTTTGAACCAAGGGTGAAAGCTCTTGGCCAAAATGTCAATGTACACGTCCTGGTTTTCAGGACCATCAACGATCACCAAAAGCCCAAAGCCTCTTACCCAAAAACAGCTCCATATCATAACACTTTCGTGCCCCCATTTTGTTGTGGGCTTAACATGACGAGCCTCGTATCTTTCGCCGACTTTACGAATAACTCTGGCCTCACCGTCATATCCCTCCGCTGTAAAGCGTGATTCATCCGACCAAACCACGCTTTCCCACTGTTCTTGGGCCCAGTCGACATGATCTAAGGCCCAGCAGAATCTTCTCTTCTTGTTTGCTTCTGTAAGAGATGGCTTATGTGCAACAAAGTACGATTTAAAGCCCATTTCCCGCGAGTAGTTGATTACTGTCTGTCGGGAGATTGTAATCTCAGCTTGCTGTAATTCGAATCTTACAGAATCGTAAGACGCAAATGGGCTTCTTATAATTCTTTTCAAGTGTCTTTGAGCTCTTTCGCAAAGCTTTCTTGAAGCCCCAGGTATTTTTCTTGGGAGAGAAGATCCAACCTCACAAATTCTATCAATAACTTTTTGGACACTACTCTTGGGCATCTGGACTATATCAGAAATACGACACAAGGTGAAATTAACTTTATCGGCCAAAAGCATCCCCAGTATTTTTTAGTTTCGCGTTTTTGGTAAGAGCTCTGGGTGTTATCTGATGTATTTTGGCTTGACATATTTAGTTTGATTAATGCTATTTTTAAGGCCGTATCAAAATCAATTTTGTGTGACTGTCTAATAACAGATTTATTCAAAACCTGTAACACTCAGCTCTCTCTTTCATTCTTTAAAATTGTTTTTTTTGTATCATGACTAAACCTTCTACTTTTGCTGCGTCTTTTATCAGCCAGCATCAAGCCAATACCACCATGACTTCTACTACGGTACCTGCTACCAATCCAGTGTCTCTTGATTCGATCATGAGCGCTGATGATATCCTCTCTGAGTCTGCGCCTTTCGAGGCCACTTCATTAAGTAACGTACTTGCTGTTGGTTCCGTACCTATAGCAATGATATTGACTGATCTTTGTTACAAATTGAGAGCTCTCATCTTGCAATTATTTGCTCTTATTGCTTCTCTTACTCACCGTCTTCACACGGTCACCATCAGTAGTGATCTTGAACAGACACTTACTAAGGAATTACAGGCTCATAAAGAACATCTTCAAATGTTCAAAAATACCATCGACGTGTTTTCTGCATACGATGTCACTGCAACCACCACCATTATGCATACAGCATTGAGTCATCCCTGCGTTGTTCCGGATAATTTACCCATGATGCAATGGCGAGGTTCTGTCTTTGACAGAAGATCTCCTGTTGCTAGTGATATTAGGGCCCGTCTGAAACGTTTTGAAGATGCTCTCTCCAGCCATGGTCTTGATTACGATAGTAACTGGCGTCGCTTGATTCCTGTTTATCTCTCTTGTGAGCAACGTCCATGGCTCGATGCATACTGGGAGACGAAACCCAATTCTACTTGGAAATTCTTCAAGTATGCGTTCGTTACCCGTTTTGGTATGTCTCCCCCAGTAGAGATATCTAATTCATGTGATGAATTATTGACAATCACGATGGGACCTAATGAATCTGTTGAACAGTACGTTTACAGATTCAAGGTCTTGCGTTATCTCTCTGGTGTGAAGGAACCTATTGCTCTTTTCGTTTGCTTCATGGCCGGACTTTCTGCAGACCTCCATGAGCGGTAAGCCTTGACCTATTGATAGCCTCCGAGGGAAAACACTACTCGGTAGACTATGTCATCAGTTTCGCCAAGAAAATCAACAACAAGGCTTCCTCTTCTTCCTGCTCTGTTAAAAAGAGACGCTCTATTCCTTGTGTTGCTCGTAGCCGTTCTCAACCTTACAAGAAATCATCCAACAACAGGTATTGCTCCTTCCACAAGAACCACAGCCACAGCAGTGCTCAATGTCGTACGCTCAAGAAAAGCAAGATAGCTGGTGACAAACTCCCATCTCCTTCTTCCGGCATGACCCGATCAAGCTGGGATCCTTCGGACACCGGTGCTCTTTATAGTCGTTATGTGAACAACACGCGAGCTGCCAAACCCTTGAAATGAAAGCGGACACTACTTCTGGGAACCATGAGCATCTCGCCATTTCCTTTCGGCAGGTGCTCCTATCTATACCACAATTCCTGCTCATGCTCCTTCTTTTTTGGTCGTTACTCCCTTTCCAAGAAGTCTGTACGTTACAACTCATCCCACTATTCTCAAAATCATCTACAGATACGAATACACTACATATTGCTAAACATCAAGGACTAGGCTATGCTCCTCGTTTTCTTATGCTCTCCTCTTTTTCTCTGTTTATCATTGGGACTCGATTCCTTCCTTCTCCTGGAACATGTGGTATCATCAAAATAAAACATATATTATAATCTTATTAGTGTTTCATATAAAATGTTGGGCTTTCATAATGGCTGCTAATCTGTTTACAACTAATGCGTTCTTCTCAGTAGATAATAGATCATGATCTAGAACGAGCTTAAATGTTTGTCTCTCATTTCATATAGTTGCTAGTTCTAGATTTGGTGATAGTATCCAGATGTGTACCATGTCTGGTGTCTATTGATTCAACAAAAAAGTTTAATTAATTAAAAGAACGGGTGCAATAAGACGGGATACATCCCCTTCCTCGGGAAGAGAGAATTTTTTTTTTCTTGTACGCCTTATTTCCTTTTTGAAATGCATGAATTCAGGAAAAAGAATGTTACTGTGCTTCCACACATGTGTGAGGTTAAGTTGCTCAGAATAATGGGACTAACTTAATCAAATGATTAAAGGATCCTTTATTCAATACTTTAGGGAATACGTTGAATATTGGATAAAGCCTTTAAGCGTTTAGTAGGAGTATCCTCGCTACCTAAGGCACACATGATTTTATTATTGATTAATTAATATCTTATAGCACAGGGATTCTTTTGTTCATGATCAATGGTATAGTAAGAAGGGCGGTGTGTGTATCTAAAAGATTCTTAGACTCGCAAGCTTTTGCAAGTAATTGGGCACACAATGACAATGACGAGATCCAATCAGCGGGAGAAGATACTTCGATGTCCAATTCAGTCCTCTTGTAGGGAGATAGGCATCAAATGATAACGTTGGTTTGAGCAAAGTATGAACTTTAGTTGAGAAACACTTGCTAACAGAGGATGTAAAGTTTCTGTCAACTATGTAAATATCATTCAGGGCGAGGAGGCGAATATCAGAGAATTGTGCTGGATTGGTGCGTCTGGCCATTATTAAATGTAGTCTCAAAATATGCGAAATACCATTCGCTAACAGGATGGTTCGCGAAATATTTAAGGGAAGAGTCGTTTTTGTCGTTCTTCAATTTGTATGAGTTATTCATTATGTTAAGGGCATGGGAAACACTACATGCACTAGAAAATACACCAAAAGCTAAGCTAATACTACGTGTGCTATCTCCACTCACTACCTATGATGTCGCCTAACAAAACTTTTCACCATTTTGCTTTGTTTATTTTCAAGGAGAAAGGGATTCTAGTTTTATGTTGTCAGTTTGATTATCCAAGATCAATCACGTGTAATTATGATAAATTCACGTTTTATATTAGAGTGAACTGGATAGCCTTAGGTTAGGCAGAGAATTTGGTAGTGTAAAGTTGTAAAGTGACAACATAGGTAGCAGCAATAGCATTGGCCTATTTTCTGGTGCATGTATTATTGGTCTAGATGCATCCAGTTGTTTTATTGAAGTTTCCTTCCAAGTGCCCATTGTGTATTGATTTGCTCTCTTTAAAGCTGTTGGTTTATTTCTTTATAGAATCAACGAATCGGCATAGATATCAGGCCAAATTATCCAACTCACTTTTACCTTTGTTTTTGACTGCATTTCTCGATCCACTTTTTGGTCATAAAATGAATACACAACATTGTGTTTACAAAGAAAAAATCAGCTGCAAATTATTCCGAAAACGGGATATCGCTGCCATAAAAGGTGATTTTGTAAAGAGGACGAGAACTACTTTAAAACTTGTATTAATCTTGACCGGCTTGATTGTTTATTATTTACAGGAAAAAAAAGAAAGAAATTTATACAACAACAATTTATGATTGTGTTATCAGCTACTTATTCCATGTTATTTTATGCAATAAACGAGGAGTCTCAATCGATTGACTACTTGCTACTGAACTTGAATCTGACAGCAATAAGGGTCTAGAAGAGGATGATGACATGAGGTCAAGATGAATAGCGGCTAAATCATCACTGCTGATGCTGCTATTGCTATTACGACGACGATGATGATGATTGTTCTTGCTGTACTGTTTTATTAGTTCCTCTTCATGTGCAATCAAAGTACTACACAAATGGCTTTGAGCATCCTTTCGAAAGCATTCTTCTGAACAATAGATAGTATTCTATAATAATAATAATAATAATAATAATAATAATGATAATAATAGTAGTCAGAATATATTTATTATTATTATTATCATTGGTTATTACTAGATGAGGGCTCACAGCGCAATCACAAAAAGTACACCAATTTGTATCGCACATTGTATTAGTGATGCTCGTATGTATCTACACAATATCAAAGCGTATATGTAAATGAATGAAGACAAAGAAAAAGATAAAGAAATAGAAGGGGGTTTTATGCTTTAATCCATTTTGAAACGCAGCAACTTCTGCTTTAAATAGGTTCGGTTGTGACTTATTAATTGCGGTGACAATTGAGCATTTCCGTCAACATGCGATAATTAGATCATTTCTCTCAACTAGAAAAATAATGAATAAAAAAAGACGTAATACACTTATCAAGACGCTGTTGACAGCGCATTAAATCCACGGAGACAGTCTTTTGTGTATCTTCTGAAAGGGGAAGAGGGCTTTTATTGTCATATCATATATTTAATACACTGTATCACAAGATTCACACTTGAAGGCAGAGTGCACTCTTCGCTTTGATTCAGTAACAGAGAAATTATTCATTCCCTTCGTTTTACGCTTAGTGCTGGAGCTCTCATGGCTGCATGAGGGTAAAGCGTGCGAAGAGAGAGGTATGGCTGAAAGGCTTCGTATAATTTCATGGTCGTTGCACTTTATTATGTGTATGACGCCATCACTGACAGTCAATTGGCAATGGTTGCTTGTAGTTTAAGTTCGTTCAAGAGTGACTATAAATCATTTGTATTTTTCTGGGCCATACCTCTTAACATGGTGTATGCTTCCTTTGTTAAATAAACATGATCTCAGTTTAGTTTAAAAAACTTGTAAAGATGTATTTATTTCATAACTTAGGCAGCAACAAACTTTTTCATGTTATCAAGCCATTGGATGTATTCCTTTTGTTCCTTGTATTCAATATAATCAGGCAAGAAGTTTGCCAATGCAGAGTTGATACCACGTTCTTCAAGATAACGCTCATAGAGTTGTTGAAGATTCTACAGTCATTATTATTAATATCATGCACCTTCTTCATTTAATCTTACCTCGTCTAATTCGGAGAACTGAGGACCAATGTAAAGTCCACGTCTTTGCCAGTCTGCTTCCGCAGATTGTTCATTAGCCAATTTGTTATCTTTATAATACATGACACTTTCAATAACAATCTCTCCATCTTGAGCAACTGTATCAATCGTAACAGCACCTTGTCCATCCTATTTTGTATTATTATCGTTATTCAATCCATCATTTTTCTATTTTTACCTTTTCAATAGTCACTGATGCACGCACGGGGAAGGACACAATTTCCTCATCTTCTTCATTTCCAGGTTCAATCATGTCATCTTCAGGAAGGAAACTCTCGGAAGGTGTATTGTTGATATCAGAGATGGAGAACAACACGCGAATCCTATTCTCATCTCTTAGTTTATGCAGTCTATTTTGAGTGTGTTTATCTTACTTTTCATTTCCAAAAGTACGGGTCAATGATACTTCATCAACACCAGGCTTATCTTCCAACTATATATAAAGTTATGAGAGACTTGTTATATAAGACCATTAACAAAAAATTACCTTGAAAGAGTTGGCTTCCAAGAACTCCTTGATAAATTCTGGTTCGGGTTCTTCGTTAGACTTTTCATATTGAAGTTCTTCATCGAGCTTATGAACGAGATCAGAATCAACTATTGTTCAGACATGAGCGTATGTTCAAAGAAAAAAAGAAAGATCACTTACCAGATCCTGTGCTCATACGAGCAAAGGTGGAAGAAAAAGGACGAGCGACCTGGAATGCAGGCATGACACGAGGGGTGATTCTAGACACAGCTGCGACATTTTTCGTTAAACTAGGACGAACAAGAGCACGAAGTGAAGCACGAAGGAGTTGAGAAGACATGGTGAAGGATAAAGAGTATTTTTTTTTTTTTGACAGGGATTTATTTATTTCTAGAAGCGAGAACAAAGAACACTTAAAACAAGTCACAGTCTCTGCCCAGCAGAGTTTTGCTTTTTTTATTTTATGCATTGGCTTCGCATTTCAGACGATAGGATATAGGAATATCTCCACCTGTCTTTAGAATATGCTGTCTAATAGCTGCTAGAGTCATATTAAATGTAAGAGGAGTATCTCCACATAATAGTTCAAGGCTTGATTCATCTTCAATATGAAGTTTTTCAGCCACATATTGAATAAGCTTTCTTACTCGTAGCATTCGATTTGCAAGCAGTCTATTGTTGGACCTATAAAGAGTCATAAATAAATACTTCTTTGCTGCAAAAATAGGCGTATTACCCTCCTGGAAGTTCTTCCAGCTTTGTTCCGTTTGCCGGCCGTAACACAAATGTCAGTTTAATTGTTTCTTTTGTGGGTATTTTGTTCTACGCAAATATATAAGTACCGCATTAAGCAATGCAAATGGGACCTTACATAAAGAAGGTAGGATAGCAGCCACGAGGGAGCTGCATCGATAATGATATCAGCATCCTCTCCTGTAGATCCTACTGTACCACGATACAGGTCCATACCTGTCGAGGCTTCTGCACTTTCTTCAGCTATGATAATCGTCGTGGATTCAGGAATATCTAAGGGAGGGAAGTCATCTAGACTAACGGGATTGTATGTCTCTGATCTGCTTTCCTCAATCTCTTTCAATTTGGGCGTGTTTACTTCCTCATTGGGTTTTGAGCTCGAGTCTTCTTCTGCAGTTGTTGTTGGTGTGCCAGGTGCCGCTGTCGTTGTCGTTGTTGCTGATGGAACGACAGAAGGTGAATTAGAAGAAATCGTATTATTCGGCTGAGGTGTATCAAACAGCGGTCGTTCTTCATTGGTAGGCACTCGGCTAAGTTTGGCTTTTACGGATAAATTCTTGAGTCGGTTCATAAAAGTACTGGCAGTAGGCGATGTAGGAGAGGAAGGCAAGGCAGCAGGTGGCGGAAGCTGCACGGCAGACTCTCGACGGAGATGTGTATGATGATTACCCGAGAAATAATCAGGTTGAGGACTGGACGTCACGGGCGCTGTAAAGGGACCTGCAAATTGTGCGGCCTGGGGCGACGTGGGCACATACGGAGACTGTTCTGCATGGGTCGTCATGGCCGCCAGTGGCGGTTTGGGTTCTTCAGTTTCAACAGGTGGTATGGTCATGGAAGGTGCAGAAGGTACCTGCTCTAAGGGGCCCGGACGCTGCTGTGGCAGAGGTTGCTCAGACAGAGGTTGTTGTGTTTTGCTTTTAACAGATTCTGGCTTTTCAATTTGCTCATCTATAAATCGGGTGTCTCCATTTTGCTGATATTCTACTTCTTTTTTGATATATTTTGCAAACAGGTTAGCAAGGATCCATTTTCCTAGGTTTACTTTAATGAAAAAGGTTAGACAGCTTGGCGGTTGACATAATAAAGCTTTTACATCTTTGGTCTTCGCGAACTTCATAATCCTTGGGCAATTCTATTTCATCTGCATAGAGCTCACAATCAAAGCAATTAGCTTCGTGAAGTTGTACAGTTATCGCCTAAAGATTAAACTTGTTGGCAATTTGTGTATGTTAAGTAATAGACTTACTCCTATTTTAGTATCTATAGTGCACCATGCAGGCGAGCTTTCGAGACTGTTGACCTCTTGAGCAACTTCTTGTAAATCTCGCTTTCCAAAATTCTTAAGCTGTATACATCGTATTAAATCCCACATTGTAACTTCGCCGTTTGTATCTTTAGTTAGCACATGTATCCTATTTTGAAGCATCAGGTGAGACACAATGCCTGATCCACCTATGGATATTGTGTGAGATAATGATAAAAAGATGTTTGCTTTTAATTTTACCACGAATAACAGAATCAGGCTCACTTCTTAGCGGCACTAGAGTATCTTGGTTATCTTCATCTTCATGGTAACTAATAGGTATAGAAAGTACAGATCCTGCGTACATCGTAAGTTGATCACTGGCGATATAAGAGTCACGGATGGATGCTGAAAACGTGTCTTTGGCTGGTGGTAGCTTGATCATCGCTTTTGCTGGAACTTCGGGATTGAAATTGGATCGAGGCAATATCTGACGCTTTTTACTTGATGGTACAGACAACTGAAACAAATCTCTCTCTTTTAGTTCCTTCTGCTACAGAAAAACACATGTTACTTACCCATCGATTGATGCTAGAACTAGACGTGGCTGTCCAAACATAAGCATCTTGTAAAGCAGCGATCTTGGAGTAATGATTGTTATTATCTATCGAGCATTTATATCAAATAAACTTACCTTTACGACACCCGAGTTCTCTTTAAAGAGACCGATACATTCATTCTCACTTTCAGATAATGCCCGACCGGATATTTCTGTCCTTGTCACCAGACCATCGCGTGAGCCTGAATAAAATGTTCGTAGATCTGGGTGATCTGAAAAGAGAGACCAAACAGAATCTGGGTGTGTTTCATAAGTAGCTAAACATCTTCTAGCATGGACAGACCATAACTTAATCGTAGCATCTGATGACCCTGACAATACCTGAAAAGAATAGTTATATCACCCTTCTTTTCATCTCTTTTTCAGTTCATCGACTTACATAGTTCCCGTCCTGACTGACCAACAATGCACGAATATTGTCCGTATGTCCTGTTAGCTTGCCTATTCGTTTTCCAGATCTAGGATCCCACAATCTGATAACCTTTTCAGGTGAACCTGAAGCAATAACTGTTCCTAGTGCATTAGCGGCAAGTGCATAAATAGAACACTTGCTTGCTGAATTGTGCAATGTACCTATCCAAAAAAAAATAAGACAAATGAAAAAGACCAAAGAGGGCAAAACCGCTTACTGCTTTCGCTTGCTCCATCTGCATAATGGTTAGAGGGGCCTGCATCTATTGACACTACTGCTTTTGATTGTGAAATATCCCAAATGTTGATTTTTTTATCCAAGCCTCCACTTGCGACCCATCCTGGCTGCGATGCATAGGTTAAACACTTTGCATAATCTGTATGAGTTCCGATTGTATGAACTGTTTTCGAATTCTCGCTGTATGGTTTCCATGCTTTGATTGTTCTATCTGAAGAAGCTGAAACAACTAAAGGGACGAATTTAAATACAACTTGCATTCAGTCGCAAACAAGCTTTTGTTACTTTATATTACCACAAGTTCCTTCTTGGCATAAAACAATATCATTGACCCAATCAGTGTGAATTTGAGAAAACGCCTTGCAAGTTGATTTACCAGCAGGCTGTTATAGTGTTATCATCTTTTTCTACTACAAGTCGTATATATGTGTGTATACCTGTAGTTGTTTATCTACCAACCATGCTTCTTCCGTTTTCAATTGTCTTTTAAATTTAATGTTCAAGTCCCAGCTGGCAACTACGCCATCTCGACCAGCAGAATACAACACACCTCCTTCGGCAGTATCGTCTTTGATGTCGCAGCGTGAAGCATCCAATGCCAAGGAATTGACGCCGAGACAATGAGTCTGTTCATCAGTTCGCAATTTAACTACGTAGGAGACCTTACGACGGGTTGCTGCTTTCATTTAGTAAAGTCGTAGTACGTAAATGTTGCTCAATTAAAGGAAAAAGAAAGTGGGGCTGAGCCTAAGGAGGGATAAAACAATAAAAAAAGAAAAGAACAAGCAAAAAACTGAATTGGGGTTCTTAAAGCGGAGTAAATATTATGTTTGGTTCTTTATACTGTTTTCCCACATTAAAGAGACATTGAGTCTTGAAATTAAGATTTTCTCCTAGTTGAATCTGTTATGTAGGCAATGTATGGTTGATATGTTCTGTATCATTATTTCCCTCACCAATTTGACGTTTACTCATCCTTTGTATTATTTGAAATTAACGTGCAAATTAGCTTAAAAACCTAAACGCTAGACTATCATCATCCTTAGTATCTTTACTATCTCTATTGTCCATTCTATTCACTCTGATGAATAATATGGCTTCCTGTGTGTAAGTAGACTGAGTAGAATTTTCAATAGTAGCAGACTTGCGATATCTCTCACTCTTAAAGAACCTATTAAATGAATCTTATTCCTAAAATTACTGTTCTTAATAGATAGTAAGTTCTTTTTACACGGCTAATATACTCATTCAATCGTTATTTCTAAGGTTGATTTGATAAAGGAATAGTATATGAAACTATCATAGATTCGTGGATATCATTTATAATACTCTTAACCCGATAAAGCAGAGTGGAATGAATATGACCTCCACTCTAAAGGCGGTGTATTCAAAGGCTGATTAGTATCTTCGGAAGAAAGCGCCGATGATATTATGGATTTGTAGATACTCTCCTCCATTTCTCTGTCTTTAATATGCCTGACCAGTAACAGTGATAAAACTGGGAGTAACCTGTCAACTGACGGCAAAGTCTTGAGTGTTACTATTGCCCATAGTATTCAAGTTAGATTTTACTGGAGAAAAAAAAAAAGGGAAAAGATGAAGGTGATAAAAGTTACAGTTGGTATAAAGAAACGGCAACGAACATCTTGTGCATGGCTCTTTTGTATTATCATAGTGACGTAATCTGTATCTTTTATGTACTCTGACAGGTACGCCAACTGACAACTCATGTTCAAAGTCATGAGTAACCTTGCACCGATGTTGCTAGAAGAACATCTATTAAATGCATATATTTTCCATTTCTTTTAAAAGACACATTTCGCAAGGGAAGGTTATAGAATATTAAAAATGGTTCATAAAGCATTAAATGCGCTAAATGCGTCAAGTGCATTGCATTGGTAGCTCTAACGCTGCTATCTGTAACCAAGAGGAATTGATATAGAGGATAGACTAGTACAAATATGCTGAGAAGTGGTTACGGAGGGCTGTCTTTCGTGGGGGAACCTGTTAAATAAGCCTCAGATATGCCCTTCAGCAAGACATTTACTCCAACTCATTCAACCTTTCCGGTTTTTTTTTTTTTTTTTTTTTTTTTTTTTTTTTTTTTTTTTTGAAAGTTGCGCACAAACTCGTGTTCAGCTTCATACATGCTCGTAGGGCATTTATATCTTCTTAATAAATACTCGTTCAAGAACAGATGGAAAGAGGTATAATCTATTTATTAATTACAAGAAAGAAACTCATGGTCCCTGAGACTCTTCTAGCTTTTTACGCACCTTTTCTTCATATGCCTTTGCCTTTTGTTTAAAGCTCTCAATTAATGTTTTTGTTTCCATATCATGTTCACGCTGTAGTCGTACAAGGTCTTTACTGACTTGTATATTTGCTTTTTGAAGCTTCTCGACTTTATCTTCATAATCACCTATTTGCTCTTTGCAATTCCTTAATTGTAATTTGTATTTTTCTATTTGTGATTTGTAGGTATCTAATTGTAGCTTGTAGTCATCCAATTGGGTTTCATATTGTTGAATTTTATAGCCATACTCTTCAGTAATATGCTAAAAAAGCCTGTTAGATCAAAGTGATGAATATCATAAAAAATGCTTACAGTATTGCTCAATATATCAAGCTTCAATCGTTTACATTCATGTTCAAGGTCCTGCCTTTGAAATTCTTTAATGTTTGCAGCAGCTACAGAATTGACTACTGATGTATTGATAAATAGGATCTACAGACATAAAAATGACATACCCAGTCCAATTTTTGTTTTGCGCAATTCTTCTTCCATGCTTATTGTCCTTAATGACTGCAGCAGTTCTTCACGTTGCATCTCTGTTTTTCTTACTTTTGAAAACTCTTCTAGTGCATTTAAGGATGCAGAGTGTTTTGCTGCTAGCTAATTATTTTGTTATTAAAGTAGACGCGCTATCATTAAATGACTTACTTTGCTATTCCTGTATTGTAAATCTGTTATTTGTTCTTTGAGTAGTTCCACTTGGTTCTATATGATTATGTGAGAAAGATGACAATCATCGTCATCAGCTTACCTTTAATTCTTCTGTTTCACGAGCCATTCGTGGACTTTCTTTCAGAGGCAGTGATATGCATGGCATGTCTTTTAGTGAGCGTACAAGGTCAAGAATAGCAATCACTTCATCATATTCCTTTTGCGGATATTCCTTTACACACATTTAGTTCATGCTAGTGTCTAATATAAAGTAGCTTACGTTCAAATAGGTGAATACTGTCAACTTGCTTCTTCCACTAATATACTCTGCAAGTATACTGACTAGCAGATGAGGCTCTAAGGCAATACGACCATGATGGTCGCGCGTTGTGATTGTGTCAATGACGTTTCCTACCCTATTAACCCTGTTTTATTCTTCACATCAAAGCTCTACTCTATCCACTTACGAAGACTGATGAATGAATAATGAATTTTAGATGTAATATCCGTAAAAAACTTGGGATGAAGCAAGTCAATGATCAACAAATGTCCATGACGTTTTGTCACTTTATCATGCAATAGAATCTTTAATACAAAGGGGAGTTTGCATCCCGTTTTGACCTTTTTCCATATATCGTCAATACTGCTAACCTCCTTCATGAATGAATCAAGACCAGTTTCAAATACAGAGGATGCTGTTTTGATGTCTATAAGCGTGGCTGATTTCATTTATATAATCCCTCACGTACCTGAATGCCACTTATCTTTCCTACAATCATAACACTCATCATCTGTCACACACATATAGACATACTCGATATGAATAGGATTTTTGGCTGATGCAATCGTATCTTTCAATTGACTCAGTATCGCCTCATGGCTTTGATGTCTAGTATAGATTCTGTAAGTTATCTTGTCGCAAGTAGCTAGAACAATTACCTATTCTCGTAAAGATAAAGCGATCTAGTTAGAACAGGTCACAATTAGTATGAATATGATCAACAGTATATATGCATATGTATATTCTAACCCTATACTAAGATATAAAGCGGCCGCATTATAACCTATTATACACATAAGAATCTGAAAAAAAAGAGGAGATATATATTTGACATATTACCATTCATTGCAAGATTGATGAGTTCTTGATACTTTTCAGTGAGATTTCCTTGTAAATCTGCTTTTACACATTGATCAAAATCCCAAGCGTGTCTATGTTTATTTTAGTGTGTGTGTGTGTGTGTGTGTCTATGCTGTTGTATTACTGTTTATCACCAACTAAATAAAATGGGTTAATCTATATAGACTTCTGATCAATAGATCTAAAATTACCTTTTAAAGACAAATTCCAACCATGTTGAGACTGACTCTTGATAAATATAGGTCCTGTCACTGTTTCTTCTTTATTAGATACCAAAAGCGCGATGGTCTCTGTCTTTGAAAGCTCCATTAAGAAAGGGAAGAGAGAAAAAAGTTAAAAAAGAAAATTTATTCTATAATGATTATAATACACACATCAAGTCAGTTTAATCTTTTTAGCGTGGTCTTCTATGAGGGAATAGATCCTTTCTGTCACATTATCAGCTTGTCCAGAGACAATCATCAAAATATCCAACTAAACCAAGAAGAAATAAATATTTATCTTATCATCTTCAATCCTTCTTACCGTCATTTCCCAATTTCCAAGAATATCAATATGATCAGCAGCCTTGTACCCACCACGAACATCCAGTTTACTTGAGCTGACTTCGTGTTTATATTCACGAAGAACGACAGGACTATGTCCTGGATTATACAAGTCTGCATACTTTCTCCAGCCCCCTGAAGGTGCACACATGTATCCAAGTGACAGTAGCGGAACTGTGCCGTCACTATGGAAAGGAGGTTATTAGTTGTCAAGGTAAATTTAATGAATGAAAAAGCTTACCCATCAGAAAATCGAATGCCTGTTTCTATACGTTGGACAGGGTTACTCATTGTAGCATCAATGTGCTATAAAAAATTTAGTTGTTGTATTATACAGATAATGTATGTGCTCTTACTAGTAATGGTGTTCTAGCTGGATGAGGGGTAGTAACAGTCTTAGTGACAGTCGATTTGGGTGCAGTTTGATCGGCTGCACATGCTGTCGTATTATCTGGATAGGTACAATTATGGTATTCATGATCATCCATGACTGCATAATAATAGCTTCGTTCAGTAGGGACATCGATGCCATAAAAGCAGTATATCTTCATGTTTGGAGCTATAGTATCCAATATGAGTGATTTGTAACATATATATCAGTTCATTTTTACCCTTAGGTAGTCGTGATTCAAGAGGATTAGACCACTTGGTTGGATCATGATCGTTCAGTTTCAACTGCTTGGGTGATGTGGTAATGCCAAATGAATAATTTGCATATAAATGCTTACCAAAGTTGACATCAGTGCTTTTGATCAAGAGCTCTAAGGATTCATCTACGGTGTAGTTATGGATCAAGGGATCTCTAGAACTACTAGGTATATCAGTCGAGTTCTCATTAAAGCCCTCAGGTTTAGGAACAAATGAAATCATGTTGCCAAAAGACTGGTATATCTCATCCTCATCATCGTCTGGTGCACTATCTTTAGTACCCCAAATGGCCTCACCACCTTTAGGCAACATCGACGCACCACCCATCCATGATCTCATCAGTTTTGCTCTTTCTCTACGCGAAAAGAACTTTTCCAAGACGTAAGCACCAAAACTTCCCAATGCCATGGTATCTCTTGTTTCGCCTATTGTCTGATAAGTATGATATCATGTATATACACACACATATATATACCGGAGAGTAAAGATGTCACTGCTTTTGGTACACCCATAAGAGGAGCAGCAATGTTTACAAAGGTCTCTACATGATCATTTACCCAAGTTGAACCACCTTGACCATGATTTTTGCTCTCAACCCATTTTAAGAAATAAGGAAACATTGTGCCACCTAAATATGGCGTTTAATGATGTAAAATGCGTACGCTTTTTCTTGCTTCTTTTACCCATAGAATGTGTAATAACTACAACTTTAAGACCTGTTTGCTTTTTGGATAATTCAATTGTATTTTTCAATTTTGTAAAGTAGCTATCACGCACTTCAAGGTTTGAAAAGGATAATCGCCAATCATAAGAAGCAAAGTGCATGTTGTTGGTATCATAGCCAACAGTTGCCAGGTTTTCAATGACCTTTGCCCAAACCCAGTAACCGGTTATGAAGTAATCAGCTGCTTCAACACCTATTGATATTCACGTGTCTAAATACTATTTCTTTTTTTTGTCGTATTCATCTTACCGTGTACTGCACGTATCTTATAACCTGGTGGATCAAGTCCAGTTTCAGGATCCAGCATGATATGCTCTGTCCAACTCTCTTTATCTAATAATACAGACCTTATCATTGCTATATATATATACAATCTTTTAGTTTCTCCCTTATGTATATATGTTTCACTTACCCATTGTTCCCCATAGACGCTTACGGAAATACTTTCTCGAACGTTCAGATGTTCCCCAACTTTCAAGGCCTGAGGAGACAATACCAGGAATCATGACAACCGGAAAATGAGGCTTTAGATTGAGTTTCTCTCTATATAGATATAAGTATTACATAAACAAGTGTAACCTATATTTTACTTGTATTGTAAGGCAGGCATAAATGATATCTCTGTAGCAGGCTTAGGCATGATCAGGTTCGTAAAGTTACCCAAGAATTCATCAACGATTTCTGTTGCTGGTAAGATGCTAGGAAGATCGATATCTGCCAACTGAAGAAGCAGGTAATCCTGCAAACTATTGATATGGTTTTGAGCTACTGGCGTGGTAGATGCAGCATACATGGCTAATAAACCAACAGAGAGACCAACAATAAAGTTGAATCGTTTTCGACTCCAAAAGGGGCGTTTCTCCTTAAAGATGATTGCTGCAGAATCTGCCATGATATCCTCTGGAAGTTCTTGATTATCTACTTTTGTTTGCCTTCTCTTTCTTGGCTTCCCCATTTTTATTTTTTTGTTAAAGAGAAATAAAACAAGAAAAAATAAAAAATAATTTATCAGACGGACTTTTAATCAGTGTTCTTTCATGCTCTGATCTTCTAAAAAGTTCACCCAAAAAAGCAGACCACTCTGACTTTTACAGGTTATCATTGATAACGCTTGTCATTTGGTCCTTTATTGTTTTACCTTTTAAAATAGATCTTTATAGGTTCTTTTCTTTTTTAAATCTGCCATTTTATTCACAAAAAAAAGGAAGGGCGCCAAAGAGGGAGTTTTTATATATGCGAATGTTGAGTATAATTTCGACTTTATAGAAATGACAAGTATATTGTCTGTCAAGCAGATGAACTCGTCTTTAATAAAAAGATCTCTTTGTTTGTTTGTTTCCTTTCGGAAATTGAATGTTTGTTTAGAAATCTATTGATTTTCTTTCTCTTTTCTTTCTTTTTTTTTTTTTTCTTTCTTTTTTTGTTTGTTTAATTTGAGGAATGTCATGTTTCGCAAGTTTAGTGAAAGACCAACGAAAGCTCATGCAAGTTCCTCACAAAATGTCCCAAAGGAATCAGATAGTATATTTAGCTTAGAGAATACAAGCAATAGCAGAGGTTGGTTAGAGCCTACCTCGGTTCAGGTCAACCCTTCTCGCTCAATAGACAGGAAATCAAAGAAACCTAAAGAAATAGTCAATCAACAAGGTAAATAATAATGATGATACTAAATAACAAGAGAAAGATAGAGAGATCAAGCAATAACATATATCCCAAAGACGTATTAGGTGCAGTGTCTGATGAAGATATATTAAAATTAGCACAATTAACTGCAATATTGCCCGAAGTGAATAAATCAAAAAGAATACACAATAGACATCGCTCAGGTACACACATACATAAATACAGGATAGTGTTATCCAAAACTAATTTTATGATCTATAGTCGAATCCCAAACAAGGCATGAATATCTGGAAGATGATCCATCACCTATATCGCCTGACAAGATCACAAGTGATTTACCAAGTATAAAGAGTGATAATAGCAATGATACCAGCAATACAGGCCTTGTTGTGCTAGAAGGAGATAAAAAAAGAGCATCGTGGCTCTACAAGTCCATACTTAAAAAGAGCAAGAGTAGAGGAAAAACGGAAGAATTTGACGAATCATATCACACAAGGCATTCAGACAGTAGTTCAATCTCATCCAACCATTCAAACGAACATATACCAACAAACATTATACCAAATGAAAATATATCTAGAGTCCATACAATTAATATCGCTTCCACTTCTTCAATTCCTCATAAACACGATATAAAGAACAGGAGACACTCCTTTGATAGCTTCCATTCGTTTACTAGAGCAGAACATCCACCTCATATACATAATGATTCAGTAGAAATACAACATCCACATGATAAAAGAATAGATAAAGAGGTAAAAAAGAGTACCCCTTTCTTAACTCTTTTATGTTGAAATCAATTAAAATGTTAGTCTTTTTTGTGTAGAAAATGACAACACATGAGAACGATATGAAGAAAACGTTTATATTTGACTATGAGTCATTACCTACTGAAGTAAAAGGTTTGATTGACAAATACGAACAGAAAGGAGATGTTACGAGGAAGAAGGTGATGATAAAGCACATAAAGAACGATCACACTCATATAGAAAATCAAGACAATGACGACGATGATGAGGATGATGATAATGATGAAATGATGAACGATATGAATGGGAACGACAGTGACAGTAGTGAATATGAAACAATGGATATCAAAAATGTCATCACAGGATACGTTCCAAATGAAGCATATAACGAGCCAAGAGAAATTGCTATTGTTACAGCCTCACCATCAGACAATATCGAGTTTAGGAAGCTGGCTCAACTATCAACTGACACAGAAAATGGACCACTTCTTGATCTTTGCATATTCTTCTTTGGACATGAAGCAGATACACACCAAGAAAATGTCAATGATCTGTTAACATCTGTGGAAGATCAATTAGAATCCTTGGAATCTTTTCAGTCAGCATCTAGAGCATTCTTGGTCGAAAATGAAGAGGCTATGCGTCGTCTCCATCTTTCTGGTCTCACTGGGGTTGCAGATCAAGACGATGCTGTTGAAATAAAAGATGACGTATTTGAGAATAGACATGATGAGATACTGATTATGCTTCAAACACTTAAGCATGAACTACAAAGCTTCAAGGGATCATTAAAGGAAACAAAAAGACTAATACAAAAAATACAACATGAAATGGATGATACAAGAAATAGCATGGAAGTATACATCAAGGATATACCCGAGTCGCATTATTCTGCAGTAAGATATTCTATTATTATGCTTGCAAATGTTTGATTTTATTCTGTGTAGTTAAAGAAGCTTGAAGTGGATATTGAGTTGATTTTATCAAGACGAGCGAAAAATCCTTGGTTAGATACTGGATATGCTATACTGTCTTATTTATTGACAGGTAAACTCTTTTTTTGTTTCTATTTGTGAATACTGACAATCCCCATTCTAGTATTTGCTTTTATTGTATGGGTCTTGATTTATATTCTGAAACTGGGTAAAAAGATGGTCTTATTCCCAAGAAGACTATGGCTCGCCTACTCAGATTATGTCACTGAACGCAACAAAGCAGTAAAAGAAGCAAGCATTCGATCCGTTGTTGGGGATACAACAACATTTACTAATAATGAACCCATGTATGACCAAAGACTCAATCATAGATTTAATAGAACTGAATAAAAATATGTAAAAGAGAGAAAAAAAAATCGTGATTGATAGAGGAAATCAGGCTTTTTTTTTTCCTGTTTTGTTTGAAACATGTCATTTTATGAAGAGTGTAGTGATACACCAAGCACATCTTCTATATCACTTCCCTTAACAGAGTCAATGCCTCTGCTTACAGGGAAACATCGATTGAGCGATTCAACAACGATCAGACGAGAATTGAAATGGCTCCTACGTTATTCTCTACCTATCATTGGAACCTATCTGCTTCAAAATTCGTTTCAGCTAGCATGTATTCTTACACTTGGCCATTTAGTAATAAATAAAAGCAATATATCAAATGCATCTACTTATTTTCATCATAGGGCCCTGTAGAACTAGGCGCATCTGCTTTGGCCTTCATGTTTGTCAACGTTTCAGCTTGGAGCATTGTCTATGGTGCAACAACGGCTCTAGACACACTGTGTTCTCAAGCATGGACAGGTGCACAAGATAAAACTGTCTTGGGAATACATTTACAGAGAGCTTATTTGGTACTCGGAGTATTATTTATACCCATAGCTATTACTTGGTGGAATGTAGAATGGATCATGCTGAGATTTCATCAAGATCCTGAATTAGCTCATCTCACAGGTAACTCATGAAACATGTTCTTTTTCTTCCCTTTTTCCCAACCAAGTCTCATGTAGCATTGTTTCTAAGGTATCTTTTACCCGGTGTCCCTGCTTTTATGGGCTTTGAAGCCACGAAACGGTACCTTCAAGCACAAAGTATTATGCACGCGTCAACCTACGCTATGCTTGTAACGGTTCCCTTTAGCTTTATGCTAAACTATTTATGTGTCTATCCATTCGGATTAGGATTTATCGGTGCTCCTATTGCAACAAGTGCAAGTTATTTGCTGATGTTTTTAGTGTTACTGGGGTACATTCGATATGTTCAAGGTAAAGAAGGCTGGGGAGGGTGGTCTAGGGAATGTCTGAAGGACTGGGCACCACTTTTACGATTGGCATTCAGTGGTATCATCATCATTTGTGCCGAGTGGTCAGCATTTGAAATCTCATCACTCGCTGCCAGTTACTTGAGCACGACACATCTTGCAGCTCAAAGCATACTGCTGACTCTGTCATCTGCTACCTATACGGTACCCTTAGGCATCTCTACAGCAACTTCGAATCGTGTAGGTCATGCCCTGGGTGCCAGTGATGGACACGGAGCAAGAACAGCTGCTATAGCTGCCCTCTTATTTGCCATCTCATTTGGATGCATCAACTCCCTGTTTTATCTATGTACGCATTCTCACATTGGCCGATTATTTTCATCTGACCCAGATGTTATTGATCTGGTGAGCCATGTTTTGCCTCTCTGCGCTGTCTTTCAAATTGCAGATGGTGTTGCAGGTACAGGAGGGGGTATCATTCGAGGGTTAGGAAGGCAGAGTGTTGCAGCCTGTATTAATATAGTTGTCTATTACCTGGTCGCACTTCCCATTGGGTTCTACTTGACCTTTCGATTGCATTGGTCCTTGATAGGTTTGTGGATAGGGTTGACAACAGCCCTATTTTTAGTAGCAAGTATTGAAGTCATCTTTTTATTTAATGTGGACTGGTTTAATGAAGTCAAGAAAACTCAGGAGCGAATTAGAAGAAAGAATTGAATAAATTTGTACATTTTTTTTATGCAGGAGAGTCATTCCAACCTGTCAATAGACATGGTACAGCTAATTAAGTGTCTGCAGTACTGTTTACCTTTTAAGGAGTGCGTAATTCTAAAAGGTAGACCTTGATTGAAAATGAAATGAGTACAATAGACGCTATGACCAACCCTCGCCATTCCGGATGACCCGTAGTGCAATATCGGAAATCCTCGTGAAGATCGATGGGAGAATCGTGACGAATCTTGTAAATTGCAGGCACAAGCACTTGGTTTTCTTCTCATGTGAAAAACCAATTTTAAAAAAGTACAGCCTGTGTACCTGACCCCCCATTCGTTCGCATGACCTTGACATCTAATTTGTATAATATGATTAACCAAAAAGTGTGGGTATTTTCAGCATTTTTACCCGCTGAAATCAAATAATTACAACAGTAATGATATTTTGCTGGGAAATAAAAATATTTATTGCTGTAACCATGACCACTCGCCCTTCATTTGCTATGCTGAGGTTTAATTACTTTAATTTTCAAACAGAATATCATCATTATTTTTTATTACGCCCACGCGATACATTTGTAGTTGTACAACAACGAAAAAAAAATAACAATAATAAAAATAGCTTTGTTGTGTGTGCTCCTTGATAAAATAAGTCAATAATGATATTTTCTTTTTTTTCTCTCTTTTTCTCTCTCTTGCTTTCTTTTCTTTGCTCCTTACTTTCTTTATCACCCCCTTTTTATTCCCCGTTTGTTACACTCTTTGTAACTAAGCAACAACACAATACAAGAAGGAACTAATCTAAAAGAGAATGAATTTTTAAAATGACAAGTATACTATTTCACCAAGAACAGTTAACACTTGCCCTTCCAGATAAGGAAATAGAGGAAATATTCAGTCTGCAAGGATCATTATCAGTAGAAGAGTCTTTGACTATATTTCAAAAGATTATTAGTAAAATATCTCACTGGTTAGAATCAGTACATTTAGCAGTGTTTTCACTAGAACAAAACATCAAAAACGAAGAGAGTCATGATGAAGACAATATACTACCAGTTCTTGAATCAACCATTCATCAAATGGCACCCTTTATTAGCAGTTTATCTGATCTCAACGATATCCTGTTGAATAAAGGCGTAGAAGAAGAAATAATAAAAATAACAAAAATACAATCAGAATGGTCAAGTCTGCAGCATTATTTAGCGTCTGTTAAACAACAAATATTGATCAACAAAGAACAACATGATCTTGTTTTTGCTATTGAAAAACTATTACTTCAAATTGACGATGTGTCCACCATGATGTTTGATTTTCAGGAGAAGAAGCAGCAACACTCAAATATTATGTCACCTACGTCATCCCTATCTGAAAGAGCTTATAACGATGATCTTTTCAGTATAGGTAGTAACAGTGATAGCTCCACCTTGGTCACTATGACAACAAACTTTACAAAGGAAGATGGAATGATGGAGATAGATTCTGCATTTGAGTCAATTTTAAATCAAATTCAAATAGTTTATACAAGAATGAATCAAATTCAACCTCAGGAATTAACAAGAAAACGATTTGAAAAATTAAAGGATAAATGGGATCAATTACAGTCCGAAAGGGATGAGCTCAAATATGAATACAAGGAAGATCGTTGGTTGACTGTGTTTAGAAGAGTATCTGATCAAGTTGATGTCATGATAGATGGTTTAGATAGGTCTGTAGCTCAATGCTATTCATTTATTCAACAAATCAAAGAATGGTATAATCAGCAATTACAAATTCAACAACAATCAAATTATAAATCATTGCTAAGGCCATTTCAACAACAACAACAACCACAGCAGTGTCCAATAGATAAAGAAAAGTTCAAATCAATTGAAAAAAGCTTTGAAGCAAAATACAAGTATTATACCCCGAGTATTGATCGTATGCTTACTATATTAGGTAATGGCATTCTTTCTCGTGGATCAAAAGATACCATTATTCAACAACGACATGAATCGATGCTTCAAAGATGGACTCAGTTGAAAAATATCATGAATGAGTTACGACTAAGAGACTTGATGGATGTTGAAAGGATGATCCTGGGAAGCTCACAAAAGAAGCAATCTTCTTGGAAAGAAATAAGATACCGTACCCCTGAACCTGAAAACACAAAACCAAGGCCACAACCCTCACTTCAACCTCCTTCTTCTTTACGCGGCAGTATATCCGATTCGTCCACTTCATCTCAGCATTTGAGAAAAACAAAGACACCAAGGCCCACACGCAATGAAAGTATCCAAAAAAGAGAAGATTTTTATGAGGAAGATGAACGTCATTTTGGCGTAGATTTATTCAAGTATCAAGCAAATAATAATAATAATAATAATCAAAGCAGAAGAACAAGGATCCAGCACATCGAAAGACCATCGACGACGCAGGACATTAGGCCAAGAGCCAAAACTCCTGTGAAAAGAAGTTTAAATCATCAACAATCGACCGTTGGACTTCGTTCAAAAAGTAGTTTAGGTGATTTAAGAATGGATAGAGTCATGTCTCCTTCAGTAAGAACGCGATCTGTCACTCCTTCACTAATACCAAGACCAAAGACACCAAAGGAGATGTCAAGAGCTACCTCTCCCATGATACCCCAGCCCAAACCGACCGTGAAGACGATCAAATTACCACCTGTACCTCCATTACCCAAATATGTTACCGATAATCCCTCCGTCATTCGAAGAAAGCAATCCATGCCTGTCCTTCGCCATAAAACATCTAATATTGAAATATCTGTACATGAAGACTGCATGTATCATCCTGATCCAAAAGACCCTCTTGATGTTGAAGTGGCGCAAATCATGAATGCGAGTCCCATCACGATTCGATGTCAACGGGCAGAACCTGGAAAATACTACTTTGGAAATGAACTCAGTTTATCTTCTATGGGCGGTAAAAAGCTGTACACTTGTAAATTGATGACATACACCAATAGAAAAGGCGGTCAATTCAAGAATAATAAAGTTCTCATACGCGTGGGCGGTGGCTGGCAAGATCTAGAATTCTTCTTGCTGGAGCATAGTTCATTAATGGCAACAGATGTCGTCGTACGTTCTTATGCTGGAAACCAGCAGCATCAGTCTGTGTCTGATACAAGCTCACGTTCAAAAGGCTGGAAGAATTAAAAACTTTGTACAATAAATACATATTTGTTTGCATATTCATAAAGGGACAATGCTTAAAACTCAGTGCATGAGAACACACTATTTGTGTAATTAAGGAGGATCAAGTGCGGCTCGGAAGGGGAGGGGAGGGAGGAGTGATCACATTACAGGCCGGTGTTTAAGCAAAACGACCAATGACAACAATAATAAAGAGTGGCACTTGTTTATATCTTCTCTTGAACTTTATTTTTATTCATGGCAACCGCTATTCAAAGATTCTTTGGTAAAAAGACACCAGATGAACTCGTAAGAACAATCATGTAACCCCTCCTCCTTAATTCTTTACCTTTAACATATATTCATATATATTATGCGCACATAGGTGAAGAAATGGAGACAGGAAATCCGTGCACAACAGAGAAGCATTCAAAAACAGATTACGGCTATTGATAACGAAGAGGCCAAAGTAAAACGATCGATAAAACAAGTTGCCAAGAAAGGAGATGTCAAAAATTGCAAGATGCTTGCCAAAGAATTAATACGTTCTCAAAGACATAAGAATAGATTATATACCAGTAAAGCACAACTGAACTCCATTATTATGCAATTAGAACATCAACTAGGTTTATTGTCATCATATCAGTAAACAGGAAAAATTCTTATATATTTTTTCATCATAGCCACTATTAAGGTAGCAGGGTCACTTCAAAAGAGTGGAGAAGTCATGAAGTTGGTCAACCAGCTTGTCAAACTACCAGAACTATCTCAATCTATGCAACAAATGTCTATGGAGATGACAAAAGCTGGTCTGATGGAGGAAATGATTGGAGATACGATGGATATGATGGATGATGATGATATCGAAGAAGCTGCTGATGAAGAAGTAAATAATGTCCTATTCCAAATTACGGATGGTAAATATAATTTATACTCTCTAGAGCACAAAATAACATTCATTAGGTTTACTTGGTCAAGCAGGAACAGTTGGCCCTACTCTTGAAACAAAGCCAGTTGTTGAAGAGGAAGAAGAAGAGGAAGAAGAGGAAGAAGGTCCAGAATTGGATATGATGCAGAAGCGTTTACAGGTAATTAAAACTATAAGTTCTGAACAAAATGACCAACTAGAATACGTGACATAGGCACTGAAGGGGTAAACAACACACTATCCTATGACATAATTTACGGAGAATACGAGATGGAGACAGACAGAGAGAGAATAAAAGTTGGTGTAACTATATTGAATAGTTCACAATTACAGAAAAAAAGAGGGGATGCTTGATCAATCAGTGACAGGATGAGAAAGTACTTTGTTAAATCTGATTATACAAATGGAGTAATCACTCTATAAAAAGGTTACTCTTCTTCAACACGTCTTGAATACAGCGTTCAAGGGAACCTTTTAACAGTGTGAGAGTAAATTTTCAGCCAATCGTTGAAATTTCGGACAAAAGGAAAGTTTTATTATGCGTCTAAACTATAAAACCAAGGCACAGAGCTTCTCTTCTCTTCTTTTTTTCTTATTAACTCGTTTCATTTAAAAAAGATGGCCCTTAACAGGAAATTGAGTAAGTCGGGGCGCGTGGTGTTGTTAAACTTGTTATTTAATCCTATTAGCTTTATATACCGGTGCTGAAATTCCTCAGATCGGTCTTGGTACCTGGCTTTCTAAGCCTAATGAAGTAAGAGATGCAGTAAAGTATGCTCTTGAAATTGGCTATCGCCATTTGGATTGTGCATATTGTTACTGTAATGAGGACGAAGTGGGTCAAGGCATTCGTGAATCAGGCGTACCCCGTGAAAAGATCTTTATTACATCCAAGGTATGTAAATGGCATCGCTTATTTATTGATATACCAACGCGGTTCATTAGTTGTGGAACACGCATCATCGTAAAGAATATGTCAAGGCCAACGTACGGGCAAGTCTCAAGGCTTTAGGCGTTGATTATCTTGATCTTTATTTGGTTCATTGGCCAGTTTCATTTGTTGTAAGTGTGGGCATACGCTAAACTTTGATTAGACAGCTCAAAATGAAATCTAATAGAACTCTGGTACTCCAGAAGATACGCCAACTGTCCCTAATATGGATTATATAATTCCCAAAAAGTAATTAAATAGTCAAATAGGAGTAACATAATAATTGACTTGTGTATAAAAGGGATGGTAAAGTCCCAATAGATCATGTGGATGATGAGGAAACATGGAGAGCTATGGAAGAACTTGTAGAAGAAGGTCTTGTTAAGGCAATTGGTAAGTTATCACAGAGATACACAAAAGCAAAACATAACAGTATATACAAGGTCTTTCAAACTATAACATTGAAAAAACCAAAAAGATATTGAGCTTTTGTAAGATTAAGCCAGCAATGAACCAAATCGAGCTTCATCCTGCTCTTCAACAGCCCGAATTGGTCAAGTTCTGTCAAGATAACGGTATTGCCGTCACGGCTTATTCTCCTCTTGGAAACAATGTCTATGGTGAAAAGCGCATTGTGGATGACCCCATCATTGTCTCTGTTGCCAAAAAATTAAACAAGTCTCCAGCTCAGGTTTGCATCTCTTTTGCTGCGCAAAGGGGTGTTATTGTCATCCCCAAGAGTGTCACACCTAGTCGAATCAAAGAAAACTTTCAAGATTTTATTCTACCTCAGGAGGACTTTGATGCAATTGCTTCCTTGGGTTCTCGAAACATTCGTTATAATGATCCTGGCGTCAGAGACTGGCATGTTGATATTTTTTAATGTTGTATGAAAAGGACAAAGAAACATTCGTAATAATAAAATGGAAAAGATTATATCATTGAAAGGAGTTTAATAGATCAGTCCATACATTGTTGTAGTTATATAAGGGTACATGCAACTCCTTTGGCAACTGCTTTAAGGGTTTGCCAACTACAGAGTGGAATACTTTCCAGGGCAATTCACAGAGCCTCATTGCAAGAACGTATTACCATTAGCTTAAAATTCTAATTTATCTGCAAATTTAAAGCTAAAACAGACTGCTTTGCTTATACATTGTATCATCATCAGTTGTATATCAATAGATGCTTTAAGACAGACTTGAAAGTATACAATTTTTTTTTCTCTTTTATAAAATGAGTCAATAGAAAGAAGAAAGATAAACAGAGCCAATGTCACTAAACAAGGGAAGAGTATAGTAACAAAGTTTTATATTAATATCTCCTTTTATCAAGTCATGCAGCTCCTTCTGCAAGGCGGTCCCTTTATTTCCCTGGGGGACATAGAGAAAAAGAAAACCAACATATTTTTACTTTTTTCTTTCTTTCTTCTATTATATATTCTTTTTTTTTCTCTTCTTTTATTACTTTAATCAAATGGAAAAAAGTCAAAGCTCATTCTATCTTTGGTCTCCTCCTCCTTTGGATTTATCGCTTGATTCCTTTTCTGCTGATATCTTGAATCAATTTGAGAAAAAAAGTCATAGTATGAATATCAATGAAACAGGCAGGGACTCGGAAATATATAGGCGTCATAGCAACACAACTGCTGATAGTGGTTCTGATAGCTCAGAGCAGACAACTCCAAGATTACAAGAAGACCAGAATAACTATTACTCCTGTGATAGCCCTATTCGATTCTCCTCTACCATAGAACGTGCAATATCACCATCTTTGATTAATGATGGCGAAACCAGTCCAACTACAAACGTATTTCGAAAGTCGTCTACGTTTCTAAAGAATAAACTGAGTATTTGCAGCAACATCAGGAGCTCAATTGAAATTACACCCGATTCTAGGATATCCTCAATTACAACAGGTGCAGACAAGCTCACTCGTCAATATCCACCAAAGCCTTTGGAGTACTCGGCAGTTATTGAACCACCTTCGGAAAATTTTGGCTCAATTCCAAGTGAAAGTTTAGCTTCTAGTAAAAGTAACGAAAGCATTGAATCGGACAAAGAAGAAGAAAAAGAAGAAAAAGAAGGAGAAGAAGAGGAAGAAGAGGAAGAAGAAGAAGAAGAGGAAGAAGAAACAGCCAACGTACTTACCCCCGCCTCTGCAATATCAGAATATGTTAACACGGAGGTCGATATCGATAGTAACAACGATACAGTCCCCCCAGTTACTAAGGAGTCATCAAACGATAGCTCACACGACAGCAATACAAGAATTGAAAATGGCGTACCTGCTCATAAAGTGAATAATCAAGATATCATAGCCATATCATCTGTAGAGCCAATGAAATCAACTGGTCATTCTGAAAAGACCAAGCGTTCTATTCCAGCATCACCAGCGCCTAAACGAAGAGGCTTCTTCTTTTTTAGGTTTTGTTAAGCATTATTAATCCTAAAGAATATCGTTTTTCGTACCCATTTAATAGCACAAGGAATAAGTATTCACTTTATATAATATAAATTCTTAATAAAGATGGTATAATAGTAAACTACATTTTATAAATAGTCATTATTCATAAAGTAAAATGAGGCATTGATTCCTTGCTAAAAAGAAGCTTTTTTTTTTCTTCTTTTTTTTTACCTCCCTTTTTTAAAAGTATATGCACCATCAAGTCTGCGTTAAAAACGCATACACTACAAGGGCTCACACTTGTTATTCAAGTGCTAAACTTGATATAGTCTAATACTAATTATTTCTATAATGAACACAAAAGGTTAATAGAGCATATTTAGTGATTATGCTGTGGGCCAGTTCTAAATCAACTTGGGGGATAGCAAGAAAGACTCGAACCACTGTTTGTTGCTTTCATCTCATTGAATTTACATTATTGAAAGATAGCAGCAGTCTGATGTCCAACAAAAGGTAATGAGTATGACTTTGATTGCTACATTTAATTCAGCAGAAGCTTCACTTCCAAGTGATGCCATTATAATACTTACTAATAAGCTACTCGTAAAAAGTCAGTAAGCAACTTTTTATTATTGAAAGCTGCCATTAAGTTATTGTTATCAGACAGTGCCCATTACTAGTAATAGTTGCAGGAGTAGAGTTAGGAGCAAAATCAGGAACAAAGCTAGTGAGATTGAGTTGGCCAATCTTCTTATTGTCCTTGATGATGCCCCTGAATGTTAAATGTCTCCAGTAAGGAAAAAGAAAAAATAGCGTGCAGTAGTAAAATCAGGCTGTCTTCGTTGAAAAGAATACCAAAGCATTAGAGCCTTCTTTAACATAATACTTCAGTCTTTAAGTGGAGATGTAAAGTATTCATAATAAGTGACTACCAGTAATTTGAATAGGCTTCATAATTTGAAGCATTTGGTGAATTTTTCAATTTCTTGAAATTCTCTACGATATGCGGCAGACAGGCAATCGCTGTGCCCTTTGATGTTATGATCTTTTCGACTGTACACTATCCTTAGGAACTTGTCTTTGAAATCATCAAATGCCAAAACAACAAATTTTCAGCATATGCTTGTTTGTGCCCTTTTCCTCAAAACCAATTGGCAAATGGAATACCAAAAGTTTTGGCTCTTCAAATGATTATGATCCGTCCTTTCCGTATTATTAATGGTTAAATGGTTTACAAATAACTGTGCTCTGAAAGTCACGTTACGTAAAAGCCATGATATTTCGACAACATTTGAAGCAAAACGAGCATATTTTTCGCGTAGAACTGCCATTAGATACACCTTACAAACATATATTTCATAGCCTTGGCCGTATTCTTTTTTAATAACATAATCTTTTGTAGAATCCTTTACCTGTTGACAAGCTCCACATGAACTGATTTTTTATTTGAATCATTGATGTAGATTAGGCAAGTAAAAGAGTCGAGAAAAACGTTGGATTGTTCGTGCGGTGCCCATGTAGCCGGTTGTTGGGTTAGCGTGTAAGAGTTCGAAGGCTTCGTCCTTTAAAGCGGCAGGTAATACAGGACAGAAACGGAAGAAGAGGACATCGGACTCGTCCGTTAACCCTTGAGTAAGAGGGGTAGATTTTCGTAGGTTTTGGCAAAAGGAGTCGGAAGCCTGAGAAGTCATTAAATCGACAGTAGTCAACAAGCAAACCAAGACAGAACTAGGTGAAGAATTCACAGGATAACAGCCCTAGGGCCAAAGTTATCGCGACCAGGACGGTAAACGATTATGAAATCGCGCTGTCACAAAGATAGGGCCCGCTGGGCAAGATAACCACAAAGATCTGAAGAACGAGAGGATTGTAAAAATTGCAGAGCGTGGTAATTTATTGGTCAACATTCTTTAATACATTTTATACGGTTAAACAGTCTTTTCATTAAACTCAAGTGGGCACGTAGTATTTTTATACTCAAATTGCCCGGACAAGTTCAACAAGGTGGGATGTATAGTGTGGTGGGAGTGGGAAGGTACTGATGGTGGAGGGGGAAAGCATACAATCTAATGGGGGTGGGTAGAGGGAGATAAACTAATCATTGTAGTTGGTAGACTAAGACTTGATGGTGTTAGGGTTCATACTTATTTCAACCTGGGCGGGTACCGCAATTATTCATAGCTTGTTTATTTCCAGCAATCAACAACCGAGAACCATAGAAAGCGGCATTAAAACCCTTAAGAGCAAGCTACTGGGAGCGGTTCCGTGGGATTCGAACGCAGGGCTATGAAAAAAGTGTATGCAAAATATAGGGGCCTATACCTCTAGCTCAGTGGTCAAAAATCTATGATTTGAAGCCAGAAATTATTCGCACACATTACAAAATCAATAACAATTAAACACTTTATATCTTTTTTATTATTTAAAAAGACAACATGTAATAATATATAAAATGAGCTTGATATTTTTGAGAAAAGATAAATGTGGTCAAGGCTTTATACAAAATAAAAAGTTGTTAGAGACTTTATATAAATAGTTTGATCTTGACTTCTTTGGACCAAAAAGCAAGACCAGCTATTCCCCAGCTAGCCCTAAGGTATGTTATATTCTTTACTCTTGTAAGAAACTGATATGTAGTATTATAGACCATAAAATAGAAACTAACCCGGTGCTAGCTGGGGGTAGTTTGGTTCTTACTAAACCTTAGTCCCATCCGCTCTCTTTCTTGCTCTTCTTTGCTTGCTCTCTCTCTCTCTCTCACTCTATTTTTTTCTTCGCTTGTCCAGGCTGGTTATTGCCAGCCCAAACCATGATGCACTTCGGGTAAGATATTAATAATCTCTTTATAATCTTACTCACTTTTCTTCTCTTTTTTCTCTTATAAATCCTCCCCTTTATAATGTAAGTATTTAATATCAATGCAGTAATTTAAATACTAATCATTTCTTTATTCATCCTTTTGCTTCTGATGGGCTCTCTTTTATTATTGTTTGTTGTCTTATTTGTTATCTGAAATTATCATTTTTTTTATCAGTGTGCGCATAATTTGTGAATAAAGTGTATGGATGAACTATAAAATCGACGAGATTTATTTCATTGAAATCTGTGTATATATCTTTTTGTTAAATAAAAGAAACATAATTGTTTCCCCTCTTCCGCGAATCGGTTGACAGCAATTCATGGTCTATGTGATTACGCCATAGTCCAACCAGGTTGATCTTTATTCCATTTCCTCCCCAAGTTTTGATTTAGATCACCTTCTTGAATATTGTTATGATGCTGGTGTTGTTGAATTTGAGGTGAATGATGAGCAACACCGTCCCATTCGAGATCTTCTGGTCTATTATATGAATGACCTCTCATGAGTCTATGTAAACTAGAGACACTTGACCTTGCATGTGAGCTGCTTATAGAAGATGATGATAGGGATGTTTGAATATCTGAAAATCTTATAGTGCTGCTGTTGCTTCTTCTATGAGAGTGATGTGGCTTTCGAGAAATCTCTTCCTGCCAATCGCCATCTCTTTCTAGATCGACAGTCTGTCTGTTACCAATAGAAGACATTCCTGTCCCAACCCACCGTGGTAGAACTTCCTGGTTACCTTCTATCCTAAAGCCACCAAAGTTGGTAAACGAGCCTTGTTGTTGCTGATGCTGCTGTGACGGTGGCTGATGTCCATAGGGATAGTATGGGCTATACAGTTGTGCTCCATTCGCGTTATCCACAGCTGCCCATTGAATTTGTGGTGGTACTTGCATTGTGCCGACTGTATTCGCTCTTGGTCTACCACCGCCTATGGTGATACCGTTGCTTGTTTGTGGTGCGTTCAGATGGTTGCTGTGGCTCGACATGCAATTATTGCTCAAGTCAAAGTTGGAAAGATTACTAGGTAGTTCTGGGTATTGATGTTGATACTGATTAAAAAGATTGTGCGGTGGTTCCAGCACGCTTGGCAATGGAGGTATAAATGACATCCGCTTGCTATGACTATGACCATGGTGATTTACCGATTGCTGCTGCTGCTGCTGCTGCTGTTGTTGTTGTTCAAAATGTGTAGGTAGCGTAGAGTAAGCTGAGGATAAGTATGTGTCAGAAAATGTTGGCTGAGGGATATTATGCTGCTGCTGGTAATTCACGCTTGGTGGTACAAAATCATTACTTTGCAAAGTAGATACATGTACTTGTTGCTTTCGAGGTATATAAGGAGGTCGGAATGGACAATCAAACTTTTCTCCCGTGATGAATGGATGTTGCTTTGCTTGTTGTGGTGACCATCTTTCTATAGGATTGAGATTGAGTAATCCTTGTAGAAAGTCAATGAATGCCAATCTGTTTTGTGTTTCTAATAACAACAGCATGGTCAAAATCCAACATCCATACATAACTTATTATCTTACCTTTATCTATTTCTCTTTGAGACATTTGAGATTTTCGCATGATTGGATAATTATTGATCAATTCTGGTAAAGTCTTTGCTGAAAAATAGCGTTTTGATGGTTGTTCTGATTTGCCTTGCTCTTTAGAATATTTATCTATTGATTTTAAGACATATCTTTTCTTTCCGCCTGGCATTATTTCTCTCTCAAAGTATCGGTGTGCATTTTTTCCTACTTCAATCATGTAGTTTGGTGGAGATCTATCATGAGTATGAGTATATATCAATATGCATATGTTTATGTATAATATATACCCCAACATCTCTACAATCCGTGACAGTTGATTATACTCTGAGTTACCTGGGAATAGAGGCAAACCTAAGAATAGCTCTGCAGCAATACAGCCAAGAGACCACATATCTATTGCACTGGTGTATGGTAAACCGACGAGTACCTCGGGAGATCTGTAAAATCTTGATTGAATATAAGTATAAATTGTTTGTACTTCATGACAAGCTGATCCAAAGTCAATCACTTTTATAGTAGGTGATTCCAAACTACATGCATGTATAAGAAAGAGTGATTTAGAAAAGAGAACAAGACTTACTTTTTTAATAATATATTCTCAGGCTTTAGATCACAATGTATTATGCGTGCTTCATTTAATACAGTGAGTGCATCGAGTATTTGAGCTGTGAATACTCGAACAAGATTAGTTGATAGTCCACGGAAATGGTTTTGCTTGATGAGTTCGTATAGATTGACGGATAATAATTCAAATACGAGGCAAAGGTGTTTTCTGTGTATGAAAGTGTCTCTCAGTCGTAATAGATGGTGTTGATCGTGTATGTCATATCGTTGATTTAGCTATTAATTTTTGTACATGTATGTACACATATATTAAAATTCCTGTTATATATGTATATATACTTTATCGCCTTTCTTTTTTCAAGCATTACCATCTCAAGAATAGCCACTTCCATCATACTTTGTTTAAAGTATGCCAACTTATTTTTGACCACTTTGATAGCCACTACTTCATCTGTTTTTATATTCCTGCATTTGACTACTTGTCCAAAGGTACCGGATCCAAGCACATCCAAGATAACATATCTAAATACAACGAATGGGTCAAGGTTAATTTAACATTTATTTGATCTTACTTGTGTCCTTCAGCGCTCCCAAGGATATCATTTACATATAAAATATAATCATAGTCCTCGTTATCGTGTCCGTCATTCTTTGCTGGCTTACTGGGTTTTGTGAGCACTCTTCGTGGGTTGTTTGTTTCACTGTATTTAAATCCATGATTGCATGTTTGATATGTTGTTTTTAGTTCCACAGTAAGCATATAGAGTGGCTATAGAAGCATAACAATCAGTCAACCAAACTATTATACAATAGACTGCATACCCCATATCTTTTTCTTTCTCGTAATCTTTGATGATATGATATAGGTAATTCATTATGAATTGATACTCTTTTAAAAGCGCTGGATAGGATAGGTTGAGAAAAAGAAGGGTAAGACCAAGAGCGATTACTTTCTTCCTGTGAATTGAGTTGAACAGTTGTAGGGGAAAATGGACAAGAAAGAGGAGAAGAGGGCTGGTAAATAGGAGAATAGGATGGTTGTTCAATAGTATTAGCTGTTAATTTTGGAATAGAACTGCTTGGTTGTTTTTTGTTATTTTGAGGCAATTCTTCGCTAATTGTAATTCCTACATAGTTTGTATCTTGATATTTAAAAGGAGAAGAAGAGGCTGATTTCTCAGTTAATAAAGGAGAACTATCTTTTGAACTCTTTCTTTGCTTGTTTCCAAATTCCATGTCTTTAAGTAAATTAAAAGAAAAAAAAAAATGCGTCTCTTGTATAAAAATTAAAGCAAAAGGGAAAAGCACACTTTTGGCACACTTTCTCTTTGGGCTCACATTCATGTTTACACTCCGCGCAAATCAGAATATAAATTGAAATGCACTTACGGATATTTATGCCTTTTGTGAGTTTGAATGGCTTGCTGAAAAGCTATGACGATTTCGATGAGGAAAGTCTGAAAGATACTACGATTCCCTTTATGACTACAATGGAATTAAAATGCGAAATTTAGGGCTTTGCCATTTGCATAGCAGCATTTGCACAATTTGTGATGTAAGCCATACAATTTATTGAAGTAAAGACAAGTATATGTTGATGAGTCTGTAATAATCTCTTAATTATGTTGAGAGAGAAAGACTGTATTAGCGTCATTTTATATGCAGGCAGCATTATTATCTGAATTGATTACAACCAATTAGAATTGAACATGACGTGTCTATAAGAATAACGCATTTCGAGGTCAATCTTTTATATATTTTTCTTTCTTCAGATAATCTTTTACAACAAGGTAAAGTACTTTAGGGTAGCTATGACACATACTTGACAGATTGATAAGTGATTGGAAAGCATTCTCTACAAGGCCAATGGTCATTCTAACAGCATTAAACATATTCTCTTTGTTGAGGTTTGAGTTTGACATTTTGAGCAAGTCGAGTGCCAGTTAAAATACTTTGCTTCTTCAAATATGGCTATACTAGTCTGGATGCTGTACTTTAAATACAGTCAAGTGTCCCTAACGAATATAAGAAAAGGGTATCCAAAGTGTGAAAAAAAAAGAAGCAATAGCTAGTGCTGTTGTTTTGTATTTAGAAACCTCAGTTTACTAATTTCGATCTTTTATTCTAAACAAGTTATGCAGAAGTTGCAGTCGTTGAAGAAGTAAAATATTTTGGCATTACTTCCCAGACTGTCTCTGGTTTCATCCAATATACGAAATTACTCTTGATCTTTGTCTTGTACTCGGGTAAATCAGTCAAAAATCTATCCAAACCTTTTCCTTGACGCATGAAAAATACATCTGTATGTCTTAACCTTGTTGCTGGACAAAAGTCATTCTTGCCATCACCTGTATAGGCTATTCTCTCCAAGGGGCCATACTTTCTTATCAAGTGATCGATCTCGCGTCCTTTACAGATATTGACAGAGCAAGGGTTACTGCAGTTGTGAGGTAAATCAGTCGGTAAAATATAGCGGCGAACGCGTATTCTGCCTTGTTTATCTATGTATGCAGGGTTGGTAATGATTTCGGTAACACAGTCTCTAACACCATATGCCTAGTATTGTGTAAGCATAGAGTACATACAATTACTCTCGCTACCTTTAATATCGTCTCAATGTAAAATGTATTAGCATCTGACAAAAGGATGACAGGCACCCCTTTGGCTTTCAAATCAAATAGTACATTGCGCATTTCTTCAGACTATTGCAAGTTATTTTAGTCTATATTGGTCCTCATATCTAACTTACGAATGGTATCTTTTTCAGTGTTTCAGTGATATCCTCTTTTGTTATTCCTTTGCTTTGTAGAGCGCAGAGAGCATAGTCCCTAAAGTAAAAGGGTTAATTATGTTTATGCTAACTTGATTCCAATATTTACATTAAATCTGTCCACTGCATTGATTTTTCGTTCTGAGCTACTTCTACCCATATCTCAGGTGAGAGGCTATGGATAGTCCAATAGTCACTGTCCTCTTCGATAAGGGACCTATGGGGTGTAAATTTAAACTATTGTTACTTTGCTGTATTAAAGTCATTATACCAGTCAAAGTCAAACACAGCAATACCTGAAGGCATAGAATAATAAAGTATACAAAAGAGAGAAGAAAAGAGTAAATGCTTTTCAACGTCTGCCAATGTCATCCTTTTTCGTCCTTTTATATTCAGCCAATCAAAACTGTTTTTTTGATCAGACTAAATTTATACAGTGCTTGAATTTGGTTTATTTTTTTTTTTTTAAAGAGCCAATTGAAAATAATACAACTTGACAGTGCATAAACCATGGCCGTACGTCGTAGTGCACAAAAGACAGCAGCTGTAATCGAGAGTCCCACTAAAGCAACAAAAAGAATAGCCACAAAGAAAAGCCCAGTGGGCGTGAAAAGAGTGAAATATGAAGTAAAGATGAATCCAGCACCCTCAATAACCTCAACACCACCTTCCAATTGGGAAATTGTATACAATAAATTAGAGGCATTTCGTGATATTGAAGAAGCACCTGTTGATACAATGGGTTGTGAAAGGTTAGCTGAAGCAACCGCATCTCCAAAAGTAATCAACCATATACATTAATGACCAACAGAAGAGATCGTTAAGTTAGGTTTACTTTAGGTGCAGCGATTTCAAACTCTAATCGCACTCATGCTCTCATCACAAACCAAGGATACAGTAACAAGCGCAGCCATGATCAAATTACAAAAAGAATTGCCCAATGGACTAAATCTTGAAAGCATCTTGAATATTGATGTTGAATCGTTGGACAAGATGATCAAGTCTGTCGGATTTCATAGTAAAAAAGCGATATATATAAAGAAAACTGCAGAAATATTGCGTGATCAATATGAAGGTGATATCCCTGATACAATCGAAGGCTTAACAAGTCTACCAGGTGTTGGTCCCAAAATGGGATACTTGACCTTACAAGTGGCATGGAATAAGAATGTTGGTATTGGTGTAGATGTTCATGTACATAGAATAACCAATAGATTGGGTTGGGTTCGTACAAAGAATCCAGAAGAGACTCGCTTGGTAAGTGGCCCCTCCTTTTGCTTAATATATGTGTAATTAACAAGGTGATCTAGAGTTTACAGTCTTGGCTACCTAAAGATAAATGGAGAAAGATTAATCCTATCATGGTAGGATATGGTCAAATCGTCTGTCTACCACAAAGACCACGATGTGATAAGTGTCCAGTGAACGAATACTGCCCTTCTTCAGAAGTGAAAAAGATTGTTAAGAAACAGACTAATGTTATTAAACAGGATGATAAGATTAAAGTGGACAAAACAAAGGAAGAGACTACAGAAGCAGTGTACTTTAAGAAAGAGTTTGATGATCAACCATTAGAAAACGATTTGTAATAAATAATTAATAGTTGAAAAACTGACGGAACTTGAGTGGAATGATGTTTAAGTGTTTCTTATTATATTTTTTATATTTACCCTGCTTTCCCCTCCTTTTTTTATGTCAAAAATAGATAAACTAATCACTCTATTAAGATTTAAAAAGAAGCAAATAGTCATGGAGAAACAATATGAGCCAAAAGAAGATTCAGGTAGAGTGACGAAAGAATATCTTTACACTCTTTGCTGACTTTAATAAAGCTACGCTTGGTAACATGTCAAGTATGACTCCTAACGTAGAGCAGACTGAAAAGACAAGCGAATTGACAATAAAGGAGGCAGCAACAACTACTGTGAATGAGTTGATAGTAACAACCATTCCTGCAAATGAAAAAGAAAGGAAAACTACAAAACCTGATACATTGCCTAACAAAGTAACCGAAAGAGTATATCATTTTCGACAAGCTATTATAGCTGAAGACACAAGTAATCATCAGCCAACGGGCAAACAAGATATTAGACAACCAGATGAAAGAAGGAAAGAGTCGGCAGTAGTAGATGATAAAGAACACACGTATCATACTGAGGATAAAGACAATAAATACGATAAGGATGATAAAGATGATGACGACGATGATAATGATGAGGATAATCATAAAGATAGCGATGATGATGATTTGGATGATATTTATGACAAAATAATGCCAGCTATTACATCAAACACCATTTCAAAATTTACAATGACCTCTGTTGATCCTATTGTCACATCTTTTCTCGTGGGCTATGGTGCTGCAGCTGGACATGCAGAAGATGAAATAGATGGTCTAGGACTGGTTGGCATGGTTCAACCTTCAGCTGAATTCAGTTCAGACGCATGTAAGGTCAGTTTCAACAGCTTACTAACATTATGGATATGTATTATGACAATTTATTGCCTTTGGATAAGACGATATTGATACCTTAATAAAATATTTTATTCTTCATGATCCTCGTACCTTTAGAAATTATAGTAACCTTGGATATTGTTTACATGTATAAATTCGCCTGCTTTTTTCTTGCTCTATATGATAAACTACCAAGTTTGTGAAAACAATTTCATTTTTTATTTAATTGAATATGATGGCAATAACGTGAATGATACAAATATTTATGGTTGATACGAGAATTTCAGGTACCAAAAAGGCGTCTTTCTCAATAAAGACTGGATACATAAAACGAATCAGTCAATTGACAAACTCAACAAAGGAATAATCAACAATGTTGTGATGACTCTACTTGAACCACGCTGGAAGAGTTAAATGTTATCAAAGATCTATAGTGAAAATTAAATGTTGTCAATGTTTTTCTCCTTTGACAAAAAATAAAAAGTAGAATATATGCTCTACTATAGAGATATAAGCTGGTAAATAACATGTTCAAATATTGAGTTTATAGCGCGAATAAATATATTTTGTTGAGATATCCGAATCTCATTTAAACATATAAGGTTGTGTCATTTGAAAGAACAACATCTCTAGTAATTGCAACTGTCATTCATCAAGATTATCATGGATCTGAAATGATGAGTAATATCAGCTTGAGATGCAATCGATCATAAACAAAAGTATGCAAATTGAAGGAAGCAGCTTTACGACGTTTAATAAAGTTATTTGTTTTATTATGATACTATATACATGACTTATTTGAAGATATGCCTCATGCTCTCTATTTTCTTTCTCTCTTTCTCTCTCTCTCTTTTACTTTAATCTTTAAGATGAGGAACATGCCTTTCTTGTGATGGCCGGTCAAGAATAGGATCTATCTCATTTGGTACATGGCGGCTGATATCATATGATGGAAGTATTGTGTTGCCTTCAACTGTCGTAGACGGAGAGGAATCAGAATTCATGCTGTCTGTAGTATTATTAAGTGCAAAGTACGGCTTGGTATACAAGTTGTTATAGCTCGGATCAGCTGTATCTTCATAAAACACATTTCCAACATACTTTGACTCTCTTATATTTGGTTCATCAGCCACTCCTTGCAAAGGTGCAATTAACTGTCGCGGAACTAGTCCATTATTTAATGGATTCGCACTGCCAGAGGCGTTTGGCTCAGCACAAGAATATTTTATATTTGATTCGTTATCTATCGCATATGCTTTTCCATACAGATGACTGTGGCGACGTCGGCGTCGACATAGCAACAGGAATAACAATCCTACATCATCCGTTAGTTACATGTGTGCCTTGTGCTTTAAATTTCTATTTCTTACCAACCAAAGCAATCAGAGCAACACCACCGCCCACGGCCCCACCAATGATGGCACCCGTATTTGTATTACTATTGTTATTTGGTTTTCTTGAAGACGAAGTGGGATCATTGTTTGGTATTGTACTGACGGTTGAATAAGTTGGTATATATGAATAAGAGGTAGCTGTGTGAGTATAGACAACTGTTCCTGATTCGGTTATAGTAATGTGAACGACGTTATCTGCCTTTTGTTTTGCTTGATCATCCTTCGTAGATATGTATGTAGGTATTGACGTTGGAACAGGTGGGGCAAATAAGTCGATAGAGCTGTCAAGCTGTTGTATTGAATATGGCATATAGTAAGGATAATGACAGAAATTATATTTTAGATGCTTAGATTACACAAAGAAAAGGCAAGTAACGATGGAATGAAGATAACACAGAAGGGGTAAAGAAGGGAAAGAAAGAAGTATAAATAGGAGAATAAAGAAGATGTTATTACTCTAAAATTTCTTCCAATGACATAAATTACTGGGCAGATGCGGAGTCAAATCCGAAAACCAAGGATTCCCGATGCCATATTCAGCTTACAGTCAAATAGAGTCTAGAAGGTTATAAAGTTTATTTTCTCTTTCTCTCTCTTTCTCTCTCCTTTCAAATAATAGAGCTACAACATCGATACTACATGACATATTCTATAAATAACTTGTTAAAAGCCGATCACTGTTCCTTAAAATAGAATAAAGCCAATTTATCGCTTTGCATTACACACAGCAAAAAGTGTAATTTAATTTATATGAATAAAAATAACTCACCAGCATTCTAAGAATTACATGACGCCTGGTGCAGCTAGGATGACAGGGTGACTCTGTACAGTCATCTTTCTTTGATAAAAATAGATACATTGATAGCACAATGTCATGTAATGTTCTTCAAACCAGAACCGCGGAGTTGTCAAAACAAGCTGTACTTTTGAAAGCACACAAAGAACTTGTACCAAGCGCGTTCTGTTTTTCCTAGTTTATGCACTGTGGATGGCATCAGTTGCTTCTGTTCATAGTCATCCTGTGTAAGATAAGTCAAAGAAGCGTAATTGCAACAAGATACTCTGAGACAGGATAATCAAAAAGGATTTAAAAAAGGAAGAAAGAAAAGCACACAATGACATATAAATAGATTTAATGCGTTTATTTTAAAGTAAAATTATAAAATTTAGCGATATTTTGGCTAATAGTGTTGATAAAGTCTTTAACTCCCATAAACGCATTGTTGTTAGTAGGACCGTTGATTGCTTGTGAAAGAGGAAGACCTTTGGCGATTACAGTAAGAAGATCACGTGTTTGATTAAAGGCAGCAGGATCCTTCAGGACATAGCTAAAGTTCATGCGATTCTTATCCACCACTGTGGCTGAGGCAACTGCACGTAAAAACATGTCCATATCAAGATCTTGAGGAACCCTTCCGTTCACAGCTGGTATGTTTAATGCCGCTAATGCATCAGCAAATGCACGACCCACACGAGGAACTTGAGCATCCCAAGCAACGTCTTCTTGTATCATCTCAACAACGCTGTTAATGAAATCATTGGTCGCAACAGGATTGACAAGAAGCTTGGTAACGTTAATTAATGTTTCTTCAAATTGCTGCTTGAACTCTGGAACTTGAAGCATTTTGTTTGACAATGGTCGATTGTAAATTTCGGGATAGGTCGAATAGTTGCCGGTTATAAAAGGTCTTATGTCACCTGTAGCTGAGCCCAAGGTTAAGTCCAAGTCTGATGGGATATAGATGTACTTGTTGGATGAGGGATCTTGATAAACATAATAGTTATTGGCATTGTATATGTATCCGTCATAATAACCATTAAGAATTTCAAGTGCCATGGCGCGAATAACAGAGTCCATATCCAGCTTTGACTTCCAGGTAGCCACTGCATCAGGACCACTGACGGGAGCATCAGCAATGAACTTCGTTAACTCTTGAAGAGGGGCATAATCTTCTTTATTACCAGCCTTCGTCTTGTACTGTCCGTCGCCATATGCGGTCAAGTTACTCACATAAACTAAACCGCCAGTGTTGTTACCAGGGCCTGCGCCTTGATATAGATTGCCGCTCTTGTAGTCTTTGTTTCCATTAGCAAATACATTGGCGGTCCAAGGATCTTGAAATGTTTCGATCAAACCAAATAAACCAATCTCTTGATTATTTAAAAAGACACGGCAGTAAGAAAAATCGGTTGAGATAAGACCTAAAGAATTGACCATGCCATAAGCAACCTTCTCGTGAATATAAGATGGATCCAATGCCATGGCTCTCAATTTGATTCGTCTGTAGCCGTAGATAGTATCTTCCTTATTCAGTTTAATGTTATAGGAGGCCTTGGGCATCCATCGGGAACTGACACCTGAAATAGAGAACCCAACATTTTTGAAAGTCAAGCTGTCATTTAAAGATACATAAGATAAGCTGGCCTTGACTTCTATATCTTGTGTGTAATTATTATGCATAGCAGCAATCTCTGACTCATTAGCAATAACATGTATGGTAGGGATTTCTCCTTCTCGATGCAGGTTAGAAGAGATGCGATGGATTGCTGATAATGGTTTGTATACGGTAGGTAATGTAACAATCTGCTTCTTATTCCATGTTCTATTGAAGAATTCATTCAGGGTGTTGGTTTCTATAGGTGATCTAAGGAAGGGCTCGCTGATGGTACTGTTGTCTACTTTTATAATCTTGGTGTATCTGTAACCCTGTCTAGCTACAGGTGCATTACCGGTGTACAAAATTGTGCTAGGTGAACTGAGTTCCAAGGGATAAGTAACATTATCCACAATGACACCCATTGACTGCGATGAGCTTAAAAGTCCAATGACATTGTACTTAATGTGTTTATTTGCTGATTCTCCTTGTGCGTTTACAAAGGTCAATATTCCAATCACTAATAAAAGACATGTTAGTATAATTTGTCTATAGTCATTACAGTCGATTAAGAAGATGTACATACACAGAGCTAAATACTTGAGGTTCATTATGTATTAAAATTAGCAAACTATATTTTTTTGGTAAAATGTGGGGCTTCTTTTATATGATCTTGAGAGAATTATTTTTAGTTATTTTTAGTCTGATTTTAGCTAAAGACCTTGCCCATTGTTGTATAGAACGCTTGGAAGATTATACAATCTGAAGTTGATTTACTTGCCAAGCCTTTCTTAACAAGGCCATTACTAATGGTAATCTCACTTTATGGACTTTATATAGCATAATCTCCGAAACCTTCCTTTCAATCGGGAATCATCCATTAATAAAAAGAGCATATATTCTATTTTTCTTTCCATTGACGTTAACGTGCCTTGAAAACTTTCTAGCATTGAAGGATCCAGGTTTTCAATGTAACCTTACATTGAAGCTCAGAGTAACAATCGGAGCTGTTTCTTGGCAGGCACAAAATGTTTATCTCCTAGCATCATTTTGCCAAGGTATTCCCATGCGATTACACTCTTTGAAATTAAAATTGGGATGAATGTAAACTTTGCTACAGACTAGTTGAGCAATACAATTAGACGTTCCTTTTTTTATAATAAACCATGGATAATGATTTGTTGTGCTTAGATTAAAGCAGCGCATATATCCTCAATTGTAAAAATATCATTATATTCTTTATACATATATGTTTACAGGAACCGTTCAAATTTAGTGCCAATATATGGCTGTTTATTAAAATAATAAAATGTGTCACTTGTACTATATACAACCTTTATCATTCATAAAAAATTATATGTTATATTTGTCAATGTTTCTGCTTATTTTTCGTATAAATTCCTTGACACCGATACATACTTTATAGTCTGTTGGTCCATTAACGGCTTGAAGAAATGGCACACCTTTTAGAACAAGCTCAACATAATCCAAAGCCCGTTCGTAGTCACCAGGGTCTTTAGGAATCATGCGAACAAATGGCCGTATGAGAACGTTATCTCTTTGGGACAGAGTCATGTTGATTAAAGGTCTAATATCTATATCAGGCGGTACTCGTCCATTAGTGTATGATATATTATACATGTCGAGCATACTGGGGATTATGGTGCCCATTCGTGGTACCATTTGATCCCAAGCCACGTCTTCTTTGAGCATATCTACTAAATCATCTATGCGCTTGAATGTAACATGAGGGTTCACAAGACATCTGTGGATCTGATCTATCGTCTCTTCAAACTGTACCTTAAATTCCGGTACCTCCAGTATCTTTGCCATTAATGGTTGAGTATACATACCAGGAAAGGTAGAGTAGTCGCCTGTTATCATAGGATGCAAATCAGACACGCTAAAACCAAACGTAGAGTCAAGATCAGCAGGGATATAAAAGAAGGCGCCTGTTTCAGGATTGTCATAAAGATAGTAATTGTGATTGTCGTTCAAGTAACCGTCATAATATGCATTTAATACTTCCAAAGCCATTGAACGGAGAAACGAGTCAACATCGAGTTTAGACTTCCAGATGGTAACTGCATCATGACCATGCACTGGTGCATTTGCAATAAACTCTGTCAATTTTTGAAGTGATTTGTAATCACCCTTCACACCTGCTCGTATGACATATTGACCATCTCCATAAGCCGATAGATTGGACATATAACTTAGATTTGAGTAAAGCATAGTTGGTGAATGTCCAAAGCCTTGATACAAGTTCCCGTTTTTATAGTCTTTTTGCCCAAAAGCAAACGCATTGGCTGCCCACGGGTTCTGAAATGCTTCTATCAGACCAAATAATCCAATTTCCTTGTCATTCATGAAAACGCGAACGTATGAGTACTCTGAGGAAAGAAGTCCTACGGATTTGATCATATCATATGCCAACTTTTCGCGAATATAAGAAGGATCATTAGCCATGGGCCTTAGTTTGATACGCTTGTAGCCATATAATCTGTCTGTGTGACGTAGCTTAACATTATAAGAAACTTTGGGCATCCATCGCGAGCCATGACCTGATATAGAAAGCGTTACATTTTCAAAGAAGAGTTGATCAACCAGAGAAACATAAGTCATGTTTGCATTGATATCGATATCGTCATTAGATCTGTGATGCATTAGATCAAGATCTGCTTGGTTGGCGACTATATGGACAGTAGGAATTTCTCCTTCCTTGTGTAGGCCAGATTGAATGCGATGAATGGCGGGTAGTGGTTCATAAACTGTAGGAAATTGTGTAATCTCTTTTTTGTTCCAAGTCCTGTTGAAAAATTCGTTCACAGTATCGGTATATGTGGGCGGCCGTAAGAACGGTTCAGGAATATTGTTATGTGTCTCTGTGATCTTGACATATCTGTAGCCTTCACAGGCTATTGGGGCGCTTCCGCTATATAAAATTGTGTTTGATGAATTGAGCATAAGCATGCTCATAGCACCGTCTACTTCAACAGCCATCATCTGCGACTTTTCCAAAAGGCCGACGACATGGTAAGTTATTAAGCCGCTACCTTGGTCATTGTGTGCCCAAACAAGAGCAAAGATATTACTAAAGACTGTATAAATAAGTCAATCACGACACATATTAATATATTTTGATAAAAGTGAACATACAAAAGGATAAAATCTTGTAAAATAGCATTTCAGTAAATCACTTCCAAAAAAGAATGAAATCAGCCCCTTCTTTTTTTTTTCTTTTTATACGTTGTCAACAATATGTACAAGATACAGTGATATCATTCAACGTTAATTTATCACGTAATGCATATCACTATACACACTTTTAAAGAATCATGTCTAATTTATTGGCTATCAGCTACTCTTTTATTCACTCAAGTAGCATGTGAAGATGACTTGTGTACACAGTATAAAGATATGGATCAACATTATACAGTCTAAGGTCATGACTTCAGCTATAGTAGAGAACTTAACTAAAGTGCCGTTTAAATTTGCCTTCAAAAGCCTGCATGAAGAATTAAAGAAAAAAAAAAAAAAAAAAAAAAAAAAAAAAAAAAAAAAAGGCATGCTAAAGGTTACTTGGATACGCATAGCAACAAAAAAAAGCCAACTCAATTACCAAACCGTTACTACTACTATATACAACATAAAGTTGTTTACTACCAAAAATATGAACCAAGATGACTGAAACACTAATGATGATAAAATATATGCAAAATACTAGAAACATTTTTCCAAATGAATGAATCTTTGCTCAACAGTCTTGGCATTAAATAGGAAAAGGGTTTCTTTTGCATGTACATTGAGCTGTTTAATTTTTTTACAGTTCTTTCCTTTACTAAATACTCTGGAGTCCTGATTTTTCTCGATAGTCCGCATAAAACTGGAGCATTTCAGGTGTTATACCTCTAGTAAATGTGTCTAATGCCTGTCTAAAATGCCTCATCTTGATCTATATAAAAAAAGGGATTAGCCATTGTTTAAGCTAATACAAGTATTACATACCGAATCAATGTAAATATCCTCTTCCATTGCTAATAGGGCAGCTTCTTGACATATTGCTACAGCTTCAGCTCCTGAGCATCCTTCACTCTATTATAAAATTAAGTAAGTATTTCAGTTAATACACATATTCATCTGGTGTACTTTTGCCGCAATTTCTTCAATGTCTACATCTGAAGCACACGCCATTTTACTTAGCTGGATTCTAAATATCTCTTTACGTGAATCATAATCAGGTGGTCCAACATAGAGAATTCTATCGATTCTTCCTGGACGTAAAAGAGCATCGTCCTGATGGGAGTAAGAATTTGCTTTTTATACATTTCATACAAATGTCAACTTACAATGATATCTGGCCTGTTAGTCGCAGCCACGACAGTTACATTCACCAAGGGCTCAATACCATCCAACTCGTTTAGCAGTTGAGATAACACTCTATCCGCAACTGAAGTACCACCATCTCCTGAAGCACCTCTTTTAACTGTTAATGCGTCAATTTCGTCCTAAGCAAATGATTAATTATCAGAAAATGTCTAATGAATAAAGACAAGCACTTACAAAAAAAACAATTGACGGTGAAGCGGCTCTTGCTTTTCTGAATACTTCATGTACTGCCTTTTCAGATTCACCAACCCACTTACTTAGCAACTATTTTTACACATATTACTACACACAACTATTTTTTTTTTCTTTCTTTTTCTTTTTTTTTTTTTTTGGCCAAATGTTTTACCTCAGGGCCTTTGACAGCAATAAAATTTGAATTTGCCTCTGTGGCTAATGCCTTAGCCATTAGAGTCTTACTACAGCCTGGAGGTCCGTATAGAAGAATCCCTTTTGGTGGTCTAATCCCAAGTCTTTGAAATGCTTTGGGATGCTGTAAGGGCCATTCGATTGATTCCTTCAATCTCTGTTTGATGTCTGCTTGTCCGCCAATATCAGTCCAATACACTTTTGGAACCTCTAACATTATCTCACGCATTGCACTTGGTCTTATTTCACTCATGGCTTCTTTCATATCTTGAAAGTTGACTATTAAACTATCTGTAGGCTTAGAGCTGCATCGCTTAATGCATTTGAGTCCAGCTTCTCGGCAAACAGCAGCAATGTCTGCACCAACATAACCATGTGATCTCTGCGCCAGATGTTCCAGTTCTAAATCTGTCAAAGAGTGTGGTATCTTGGCCATGATGGTTTTAAAGATAGAGTATCTTGCTTCACTAGTAGGTATACCGATCTCAACTTCCCTGTCAAATCGACCAGGTCGACGAAGTGCTTCATCTAACGCATTGGGTCTATTTGTAGCTCCAATGACAACCACACGGTTATGTTCAGTATTTGCGCCATCCATGAGTGTTAGTAAAGTAGTGACTACTCTCTTCTCTAGCTCACTCGGTGCTTCATCTCTTTTTGGACAGAGTGAATCAATCTCATCAATAAATATAATAGTCGGTGAGCGCGCGATAGCTTCTTGAAAAATGTCTCGTAGCTTTTGTTCTGTTTCTCCGTAAAACTTGCTTACTATTTCTGGTCCATTCACAATGATCGAATGAGCACCTGCCTCTTGAGCTGCTGCACGGGCGATCAACGTCTTTCCTGTCCCAGGTGGTCCAAAGAGTAGCAAGCCTCTAGGAGGCTTCAAACCATACCTCACAAATAGTTCAGGATTATTCAGAGGAGTTTCAATCATCTCTCGAACAATTTGTATCTGCTTGGTGAGACCACCTATGTTCTCATAACTCACTTTGCTGTCTGGCCTTTCTTTGACAGGATCTGCCGTTGTTACTAAACTAGTAATCTTTGTCATTTGTGTCACCTGGTAAATAAATGCATTGTGCTGTGCAGAAACATCTCTGATTTGGATTCTTGCTTTGTTTCCAAGATGGTTGATATCTATCATCTGTCCACGAGTAACGAACTTTTGGTAAACTAGATGCATTGATTAAATAAGCAAGCGTAAGATGTTGTTGTTTTTCAATTTACTTAGCACTTGTTTTATATAAGCTATAAACTCATTCGAGTGAAGTGTTGTATTGGACAATATGTCAATTGTCACTTGATTTGCTTCTACTTCAACACTATCTACTTTTGTAATATCGACAAGATCACCAATTATAAAGGAACCACTTAGACGCATACATGTAGTGAGCTCGACATCTGCAATGAATCAATAAGTTTCTATACTATAGATTTTGTAAAAGAAAAAAGAGAATGAAAACCTTTTATTGATGTCAATAGAGAAGGCCAAGCATGTCCAATGGCGATCTAATAACAGCATAAAAGAATCAATCTACAGCAAAAGTCTATTAAAAGCAATCTATTTACTTGATCTTGTTTTCGAACCGTGATTAGATCACCAGTCCCAATTTGCCTTTGCTGCATTACTTCCAAGGCAAGATATATTCTTGTCGGTTTTTGATCATTTTTAGTCGCTTTTACTTCAAATGACATGTCATAAACTGTAAAGTATATATATAAAAAAGCGAGCGACGAATCGGAGATCAGTATATTTTTTATTGGAACTTCAATTAGGCGCAGGCCAGTTCAAAAAGTAAAACAAAGTACCTGAGTTTGAGGATAAAAATGCCTTGGCTGAGAGACTCACGGAACAGGCGTTAAATGATGTGCTTGATATAAATCATTATAATACTTTATATCTTACAGTGGAGCATATATTTTACTTTACTCTTCCTCTATCTTATCATGTAGACGAAACGCATCATTGTCACAAATCTTTTTAGCGGGCATCTAATTTATTTATTTTTGAATCCTAATTTTGCTTTAAAACAAAGTCCACATTTCATACAAAAAAAAAGCCTTCATAATGAGCCAAGTAAAGCCAGACAATTCAAGGTATTCACTAGTGCCTGTCAAAGGAAGCTGGGAGATTCCTCGGAAACTATTCCATTTTTCTATTGGTAAAGACATATAATAATAGTACTTCTGTCATGACTGTAATCTCATGATTACAACATTTAGGCTTCCTCGTTTTATATCTTTACATGAACGGAGTAGACACAGACCAAGTGTATCCAAAACTGGCTGCTTTCTTGGCTATTGTTGTTACAGCTGAATTATTACGATTTAACTTTGAATGGTTCAACATTATCTACTGTCAAGTATGTGGGCCCTTGATGCGAACAACAGAAATTAAACAAGTTAACGGTGTGGTATACTACTTGCTAGGTAAAGCATATATATAGTCTTTATCTTTTTTATCGCTCACTAATGGCTCAATGTATAGGCTGTATTATTGTATTGTATTTCTTTCCAAGAGATCTTGCGGCGTTATCTATCATTTATTTATCTTGGGCGGACCCTATCGCCAGCATCTGTGGAAAACTATGGGGAAAATACACGATACAGTACAGTGGAAAGTCATTAGCAGGATCCTTAGGAGCAGTCGCATTAGGGTCACTCGTAACTTATGTTTATTTTGGTCCACTTTCTTATTATCCTCAGTCTTACAATACTGAGTCAAGCCCAGTGCCATTGACCATCTTTTCGGTCTATGGTGGCCTTGTAGCAGGCATTTCAGAAGCCCTTGGAAACTCAGTATTTGGATTTGATGACAATTTAACAATCCCAGTCATAAGCGCGGTCATGCTGTGGATACCTTTAGTTGGCCTTGGCCTTGGATATTAAACAGACTGCGCATTAGATTTACTGTTTATAATATTCTTTAAAGCAAAGTGTATTTTTAATAACTATTTACGACATCTGAATCCTTCTATAGAAAGACAATACTGTCTGATGCAACCATGTAAAATAGAATAAAAAACTATTTCTGCCTTTTTAGATGATACCAACAGAATGATTTTGTAAGGTTATGTTACCTAGCCATTGTTTATACTCTTACAGACTCTCACATTTAAATCAATGTCTATCAATGAACGTTTTCAAAAACCTTGAAACCTTATAGCGTCATTAACCTAGTTTTTAGATATGACTGTAGTCTGTTTAATTAGGTGAAGTACTCTAGAACTCTTTTGATGCTATTCTTCCTTTATGGCCAAATTCCCATGGTATTCGTTAGAATAGTTTCTTTCATTCAGTGAACTCGGAGCACACCCCTCAAATGTTTTCTTTTGCCTTGTACTCTTTACAAAAGTTTGCATACTTATTCATTTATTTATCACGAGCATCTTATTCAATGTACATCCTTTCATCTTTATCGAGTTTTCATTAATTGGTTCTTATCGTACACATCTTCATGCTTAAAAATACAAGTGCTTTATTTTTTAAATGTCGCGCAAATAGTCCATCAAGTGCATTATGCAAAAATGTTGATCCTCCTTTATAATTAGGTAGCTTATCCCTCTCTCCTTGTAGTATTCTACAAACAAAAATGAAATGGAATGATATAGACTGATATAGATTGTTTATTTACGGTTATCCCCTAGTCTATCTCTCTGTCCCTGACCGGCGGAACCATGATATCGGACATTATGACAAGACAATCGAAAGACTAGTGAAACAGTGAAATAAAAGCTAGCGCTGCCCTTGGCGAGTATTATGTGTACCTTTTCCATTTTCAAAAAAAGAAATAAAGTCGAAACAATTCTGCAAGTTTAAAGTAGAATATTGAGCATTGCCCACATATAAAACCTGCATAAAAATATAAATGGAATTACTCCTAAAAAGCCCATATGCTATTCTAATGGGTATCAATTCATATTTCGTTGCTGAACTTTATCACGTTAGACAATGCAGTCTCCTTAAAATTTCTTTTAAAGAGAAATGCATACTCCTAAAGCGCAAAAGAAAAATCTTGCCAGTCCCCTAGTTGCCTGGTTACATATAAGTTGCTGCACCTCCTTGTATACTTTAGCAAACAACAAGAAAAAAATAAGCTTATTTATGCTTCTACATGCCTGTAATCATACGATTGTAGCATCCAACATAGGAAAAGGCATAGAAGATCAACAAGAAAATTCGAGAATTTAATATACATTACTCCTTTCAGTTTCAAGTATAAATACCCTGCCTTATTTTTGGCTATTTTTTAAAATAGGTTAAAGAAGTTCCCTACAAAATGAAAACAGCAACATATGTCACTATCCTCTTATTCTCGTTTACACTTTTTCATCCCAATTTGGTTAGTTGCTCGCCTATGTCGGAAACATGCGTAGATGTGTGTAAAGAATATCAGTTTGCTTGCCCTATTACTGCATCATCTAGAAACAGGGGAACCTCTTCAAGTCCGTGTTGGACTTGTTGCTATTCACGATAATAATTACCATTACTTTATATAATGTAATCATACAACTAGTTAATAAAAAGTCATAATTTATCTTAAAGTATACAAGGAAAGTTTTCTTGGTACTTGAAAAGACAGGAAAGTAAATGGCTGAAAGGATTAAAGAGGCTATTTATTCTTTTTACAATGTATACGATAAAAAAAGTGTCATTTATTTCTTGCTTGTAACGCGCTTAATGAGTTGATCAACAACTGAAGGATCGGCCAAAGTAGAAGTATCACCTAAAGAGTCCTGCTCTCCGTTCACGATCTTGCGAAGAATACGGCGCATGATCTTACCAGATCTTGTCTTGGGAAGATCCGTGACAACATAGATACGCTTCGGTGTAGCAAAAGGTCCAATCACTTTACGCACTTGTAAGGTCAACTCCTTTTCAAATCCTTCAGAATCCTCAATATTGGGCTTTAGTACAGCAAATGCATGAATGCATTGACCAGTCAAATCATCGTGGCCTCCCACAACAGCAGCTTCTGCAACTGAATGATGAAGAATTAAAGCAGATTCTATTTCAGCAGTGGATAGACGATGACCGGATACATTAATAACATCTACATCAACAAGTGAAAGTTAGCCGCTGTAAAAAGAGTATTCTCAAATCGCATATTTCTTTTTACCATCAACACGTCCACGGATCCAAATATAGCCGTCTTTATCACGGGTAGCGCCATCACCAGTGAAGTAATATCCATTGTAAGGATGCAAATATGTTTCGAGGAAACGAGCGTGGTTGTTATAGACTGTACGGGCCATTGAGGGCCAAGGCTGAGAGATAGCCAATACACCTGTCACATCGTTACCCTCAAGTACTTTGCCTGTAGTAGGATCCAAGATGACGGGCTTGATACCAAAGAAAGGCAATGTAGCTGAACCAGCTTTGGTAGGAGTAACACCAGGAAGAGGCGCAATGACAATAGATCCTGTCTCGGTTTGCCAATAGGTATCAACAACAGCACACTGCGATCGTCCGACCTTCTTATAGTACCACTCCCAGGCCTCAGGATTAATGGGCTCTCCAACAGAACCAATCACACGAAGAGAGGACAAATCACATTTATCCACCCATTCATCACCTAAACGACGAAGGGCACGAATGGCAGTAGGTGCGGTATAGAATTGAGTAACTTTGTGCTTTTCGACTAATCTCCAGAAACGAGATGGATCAGGATATGTTGGTGTAGATTCAAACAAAACGGTTGTGCCACCCAAAGTAAGTGGACCATAATTGACCTAGGGCACGTGTTAATTTCTTATGTAATCTATTCCTTCGTTGGGAAATACTTACATAAGTGTGACCTGTGATCCATCCAATATCTGCCATACAAGCAAAAATGTCATTCTCATGATAGTCAAAAATATACTTGACCGTCAAAGCAGCTCCCAAGAGATAACCACCGGTTGTGTGTAAAATACCCTTGGGTGCACCTGTTGATCCTGATGTATAGAGCAAGAAAAGGGGGTCCTCGGCATTCATAGGTTCAGGTGGACAAAAAGTTCTTGCTTTAGCCATTTCTTCGTGCCACCACAAGTCGCGATCTTCCACCCAATCAATAGGTGATCCTGTACGACGGAAGACAATAACATGTTCAATATGAGTTTGGTTACTGCGCAGAGCTTCATCCACAATGCGTTTGGTAGCGATATTTTTGCCTCCACGACGGCCTTCATCTGATGTGATGACGACGCGAGCAGCACAGTCGATTATACGATCACGTAACGATTCGGCCGAAAAACCAGCAAAGACAACGGAATGAACAGCACCGATACGAGCACAGGCGAGAGCCGCAACAAGAGCTTCAGGTATCATAGGCATGTAGATGGCTACGTTATCTCCTTTACGCACACCTAAGTTTTTTAAAGTATTTGCCATTTGACAGACAAGGCGGAATAATTCACCATAGGTAATATTACGGACCTGATCAGGCTCATCACCTTCGTGAATAATAGCAATCTTGTTGGGGTTCTTCAAGGCGTGTCTGTCTACACAGTTATAACAGGCATTCAGTTCACCTTCCAAGAACCAACCAATATCACCATGAGCAAGTGAACCATGACGGACAGTTTCAAATGGTTTGGACCAAGATAAGAGCTCACGAGCATACTATATATTTCATATAGTAAGCATATGTAAGAAACTATCAAAATGTATATTACCTTGGCAAAGAATTCTTCTGGATGCTCAACACTTTCTTTCCACATGGCCTTATACGTGTCCATGGAGTGAATGTGAGGCTTAGGATACTTTGAAGTATCCAAAAGACGAGGAGGAACAGGGTGTGTGATGATATTCTCTTCAACAGTCATTTCTAGAGCAACTTGAGAAAAGAAAAAAAAAAAAAAAACCGAAAAAAAAGAGGGCTGAGGTATTTATATGTATTTAGATGGTTGGGGATGAAGTGAGGACAAACTTTATTTTGCCCAAACTGATGCGTAGAGTGGAAACAGATAGCATCCCATATATTTCCGTAAAAGGTAAGAATTGTAAAGACGGTGGGAAACACAAGTAAAAGATCTAAATTCCTAATTACAAAAAAAAAATAGACAACGGGTATAAAAAAAGAGAAATAGAATCTAGAAAAGAAAAGATGTCAAATGAGTTCTATTAAACCTAGTTTGCTCTTATATAATTTCATTACAGGGATCATTTCCTTAAACTGCAATGTACCCGCGGTGACCATTTCACTCCAGGAAGGACCCCCTTTTTGTGTATGAATTAGCTAATACATGACACTTTAGTCTTTAGTTTGACAGTTGACATTCATTTTTTTTGCTCTTGTTGCTTCCCTTTATCAAGAGTATCCATAGTTAATCTATATTTATGCAGTACTCACGATTAATTGAATTCAAATACAGTTCATTTACTGATTGGTCCCATATTACTCCATCTTTTTTCTTTTTCCACAGAAAATGTCTGTATTTCTTTTTTCCCTTACATCACATGCGTTGATAAGCCGCGTCTAAAGGATTATCCTTTGTTACCCATGATGCCCCGATTATGATCAAGGGCCTTGAGGTGTTTTGCATAATAATAAATTTACATACGCCAATGTTTACATTGCATTATAGCTTTTATCATCTTGTCTATCACAATCATTGTGAAACATAGTACAAAGAGTGTTGTGTATTGGGCTAAATTTATACAAGGACATCATTCACGAGTGATTGTGTGTGTGTGTGCAAGTTACTGGGTAATACACACTAAGCTTATATAATGCTATGACCTTTTTTTTAGTCAGTTTTGGCTTATTATCCTCCACTTTGAGTATATGTCAAGGTTTTTCTTTTTTTTTTTTCCCTTTAGGATGGTATCCGGATAAAGTATGATGCAAAGTTACGTTCTCGAAACATTCATGGGAATTGATCTGTACTACATTCTATTAATGTTTCATAGGCTTGGTTCCTTGATCATACAACTTGATAGGCGCTGAAAAAGAAGGGAGAAAATCTATTGTGTGTTTTGATCTTGTAGAATATAAGAACCAGATAGATGGATACTGACCAACATTAATATCCTTTTTATTTAAAAAGGTCTAGAAAGGATAGTTTAAGGTACAGTAAGCGCAACACCAATGGGTGATATTTAAATAATGGGGTATGAACACATTATGTAGCTTAATTGTACGCTTGGAAATGTCCCCTTCGGATGCCAATAGATCTACAAGGTCTGTTTTTTATATCTTGTATTGATAAATGAGCAATGAATATAACTCCAATAACTTTGCGAAATTTATATGATCTAGTTGAGGGAAGATTTTGTTTAATAAAGCATATACTTTTTTTAAAGCATTTGTACAGAAGTTTACAGTCTGAAGTGACGTTTCTATGGTAACAAATAAGGGCATTATTGCAATATTCTATCATACTTTTGTTTGAGCGTCTTTTACATTCTCAAATTGCGCTATTTCATGCTCTGTTCTTGACAACGACGGTTCCATAAGGCTGAGTACTTGTGAATCAGACGACCTCCGGTTTTAGTGGTCGTTTCCATGACCATAAAAAGCCTTGATGTTATAAATACAAGTTTGTATTTATCTTTTTTCAAATAGATTGCTTGTAAAGTTTTCATGTTTATATTTAACATACTTTCATCAGTAGACCTTATTACTAAGGTGCGTTCCATCTTATCCAAAATAAATCTATACACTTCTTTCAGGAATTAACCGCGCAAATTACAAGATCAATAACAATTAACACTTTAGTTGGTTTTCTAAGTCTTCTTTATTGTTTAAAGGACAATATAAAATGAGCTTGATATTTTGAGTATAAAATAAATGTGGTCAGTACTTTATACAAATGAAAAGTTGTTAGAGACTTTATATAAATAGTCTGGCCCTGTCTTCTTTGGATCAAGAAGTAAGACCAGCTATTCCCCAGCTAGCCCTAAGGTATGTTATATTCTTTTCTCTTGTAAGAAACTGATATGTAGTATTACAGATTGTCCATCGAAACTAACCCGGTGTTGGCTGGGGTAGTTTGGTTCTTACCAAACTTTGGTCCCAGTTACTCCTTTAGCTTCTCTCTTCCTTGCTCTTTCATGCTCTTTTTCTTTCTTTCTCTTCTTCGCTTGTCCGGGCTGGTTATCGCCAGCTCAGCCCAGGGTACACTTCGGATAAGATATTGATAGCCTCTTTATATGTTTACTCACTTTTCTGGTCTCTGTTTTTCTCTTATAAATCCTCCTCTTTTATAATATCAATTTAATAACTAATTTATTAATCATTTCTTTATTCATTCTTTTACTTTTGATGTACTTTCTTTTATTATTATTTATTGTCTGAAATTGTCATTTTTTTTATCAGTGTGCGAATAATTTGTGAATAAAGTGTAAGCATAGACCAATATCGTGTAATCTAATCAGTGTTTAGCAATTATAATGTACATTTCTTTTGCAAATAACTAAAAACCCTTCATTTACACGCAAAAACAATATCAATCTAGCTATCACGGCTCAGCATAAAGCTGAGGGACTACCATCACATCATTGAGTGGTCTAGCTTGTTCAAACACGAGATCATATTCTTCCAAAGCCTCACCAATATGAAGGCGAGCTGTCCATACGGCTTTTACATCACATCCTAGATCATCCGTCAAACTAAAGAAAATAGAAAAGGAGATTCTTGGCGCGCTGCCAGGACCAGTAACAGACACACTACAGTGTACCTCACTTTTAAATATACCGTCACAAATGTAGCGCGCGTGCATTATGCTCATTTTTGCTTGTTGATAAATCTAAAAGCAGAGGGCTGCAAGTCCTTTTATATAAGCAAACTTCAATATTAAGCCAAAATTCCTCAATTAAAACTTGTAAAAGTTTAGACTCTATAAGCTCGACATTATTCATTATTTGAAAAAGACAAGCAGAAATAGTGTGTCTACTGTCCATCATAAAATCCATCAGAGTCATTTTTATAGCCAAATATCATATACAACACTTGTTCAATAAGATCGAATATAAGAGAAATATGTTCCTGAAAAAAAATAAATAATGTGTGAATTTATTAAATAACAAACATGTGAATAAATCAAGCAAATATATAAATATATATGTAACTGACAGGGTGTACTGCCTATTTAAATGTATGCGCGTATAAATGTATGTAAATATATATATATGTGCATAAATAAGATATAATAATAATGCTTAAGTATGCAAAATGATCAACAAGGACAGAAATCAGTCGAATGTGGACCAGAGCAATTTGTACATTTGGCCGCTGTCTTTTTACCATCGTTATTAGGTGATCCAAAGAGTGAAAAGTGGAGAGTGGGCATCAAATTGGGTCTTGGAAAACTATTCAAGATGGAGCTTTCGGTGATGACTTCAGGGCCAGCCCTGTTTTCAGCATTTCTTTGTTGATAAGAGGATGATTTATTAGGTAATGCTCGTTGTGATGAGGTTGAAAAGGGTTGTCTTTTCAATACAGAGGATATAGGTATCATACTCTTGCGAAGACGATCATGTTTACTCTTTGTACTAGAACCGAACAGACCAAAGAGAGGTACACTACCGAGAATTGACATTGACATATTTAAATAGAATAATAATGAAGAAAAAAAAAAAAGATCAAAAAAAGAAAGTCTTTTATATCAAACATATTCTCTATTGTTTCTATTCTTAATTCACGTTTTTTAATTCATTCCGTGTGTTTCCGAATGATTCATAATTTATCCTTGAGGAATTATTCAAAACGTTATTTAAACCCACTTGTCTTTTCTATTCTTTTTCTTTTAAAAAGACAAATAGTAAAAGGGAAAAGAGAACAAGTTAGTTTTATACCTTTTTTTTTTCATTTAAAAAATCATTCCATCTTTTTTTTTTATAACAAACAATAATAAATAGAATGAAAAAAAAAATGGATAAATGTAATATCCGTGACACGTTTTATTCAATTTAGGTATACAATTCTTGTATGTTATCTCCAATAAAGGGAATAGATTCACCTTGAAGATCGACATTTTCAAGGAAATGATAGGGGAATTCAACCAAATGACCATGGATATTAGCCAAGTGGTCTCTTATTTCATCTACTGACATTTCAGGGTCATGAACATGTCCAATATCAATCTGACTGGGATCAGGGTAGAACGTTTTGTACTCCTCCCATGTGGTGACTATATTTACTTTTTTAGTAATTTTGGCTCAGCATTTCTTACTTTATCTATACCTGTATCATCAGGAACACAATGGAATACATGGCGGAAAGCAATGGTATTTGTTTTGGCTGTAGAGTTCCATAAGGCAAGTGTATCCTCATCAAGTGGGTCCATCACTTGTCTATCTTCTTCGCTGTCTGTTGTATCTACCTGTGGTGTGGGCAAAGGAAGCATAGCATCTGTGACTTCATCAGGTGGTGCATCAGGGATCAAGCCCAAGTGTTCCTTCCATAAGTTACGTCTCAAAGTGGCTGCAAATCGACTAGCTTCATACTAATGAAGTTTTAGTTACGTCATTTATGCAACGATAAATCAGAAAAAAAAAAACTTACATATTCACCATTCATCTTGGAAGGAATCGTATCCTTGTCTTCGACAATTAAAGCAATTTCAGAGTCACGGTCACCACACTGAGAACGATCATTCAAATTGGCAGAGCCCATAATGACAACCTTGTCTATATGTAAAATATAGAATTAGACATGTATATATAGCTTATATGTTTGCTTTTCTTTTACCATCAGCAATTAAAAGTTTTGCATGGATATAAAGCTCTTCAGTAACGTAATCACTGGCTTCTTCCCTTTCAGCTTCATCATCTCTTGGCTGAGAGTATTTTGTATCATTCACCCAAGGCTCGCTTTCAATATCACCACCTTCCATTGCATCCTTGGCAATTGAATCAGAGGCAATACCTTCTTCCAACTGTTCACGATGGCGACGAACATCATCATCATCAGGAATACGACCATACTCGACTTCTTCATCTACGTTGAATGAACCTTTGGTATCACGAGCAAAGTCAGGATCACCTGCATGATGAACGACTTCAGCCTCTTCTCCTTCATGACCTTCGATGTTATCCAACTGTTGTTGGGTTGTATTGCCGTAACCAGCTGCCTTGACAAGCAATTCTTCAAGCTTGCTACGATTGATACGATCATAACTTCTTAAGCTGTAAAAGCGAATGTACTCGTCAGGATCAATGCCAGTTGCCTTGAGCTTTTCGACAATACTGTTAGGACCACGACAGATAGATATGTACTGATAATGCATAACCAATCTGTATCAACAAACGCGTGTTAATTGACCATTCTACATTATTTATATAAGCGTATACCTAGCAGTGGCTGCATCCTTTGTACTCAAGTCAGCGGGGAATGCAGGCATCAAGGGCATCAAGACAAACACCTTAAACTTTTCTTGTTCTTCATGAGCACGGATGATTCGCTTGACGATAGCATTACCAATCTGGTTCTTGAGGATACTGCCATCGTTCATCTCGGTCGCAGTGACTGAATAGGTAATAGTGGAGTTAGTTCACATGCTCTATATATCTGTTAGTGCTACATTACTAAAGAACTGGTTTTCAATATAAATGTAATGTTGGGCTCCAAGGATGGTAGCAATATAGGCATTTTGAATAGAATGCTAATAATAGCAATCATTAGTTATCCCTTGTTTGCTCATCATGATCTTAAAAGCCTTACTTCAAGTTCAACACCAGAGCTCCATTTGGCACTGCTTCGAAGTACTTGTGTACGCATCGTTCCCGTTACACCGTGAGTTCTGTGATTGTGACGATATTTTCTGTAATGGTGGGCCTCAGGGTCTTCTTCAATATATCTCTGCTGAGAGCCCATACCACCCAAGGGGGGCTGTAAGAAAGGAATATTGTCTTTATCTTTAGCCTTTTCATGTTTGACGAAATTCCAACGTTCACAAAAGTGACGAGCAACGTCCAGAACAGGAGCACCCATCTTTTTTTTTAACAGTTAGGGCTTTGTTCTTATGTGTCACCCCATGGATATAACTTACCACACACAAGGACATATCATGCCAAGGCATTCTAGGAATGACAGTTTTGTCAATAAGACGCATATCCCAATCCTTGACTGCAAAAGAGTGGATTAGCATATATTGTATATAATATGTTTTTATCTTACCATGATCAAAATCTCTCACACGAGCGTCACTATAATCTTGACCTAATCATATGCAAATTCCGTTTTAGACTAAAAAAAATAAATAAATAAAGTTATATAATAAGCCTAACCTGGAAATAGTTCACTTTCGGGATCATCTCCGTGAAAGTCTGCTAAAGGATGAGCATGAGTATCCCAACGACTATGATAGAGTGTTAGAGGTATTTATCATGTTTCTGTATATCTACTCACCCAAAGCATAGATCGATACCACCGAGGAAAGCAATCTGGTTATCAACGACGACAAACTTTTCATGGTGAGACCAGAAAAAGGTGCCTCCGAGGGAGTGATCGGGGTGTCTCATAACTAGTTGCATAAGCTTAAACGGCAACTTAAATTTTTGTTCACTTTACCTATAATGTTTTCACTCAAGGATTGAAGTGCTTCCTTAGTGTGAGCACTATCCAAGGTTAAAGCCATTTCGACTTCCTTTTTCAAGTGTTATTATGCAATACTTATATCATACACATCTCAACTATTTACCTTGTAAACAACAATGTAAATCTTTACACCTTCATCTGCCTTCTTCTTTAATAATCGGTCAATACGATATTCTGGATATTTAGATGGAGGTCTGCGTAAATACTATGCAAGTATTAGTGCTGTATGTCTTGCATTTTGTTTAGTGTTTACCAGCTCAGGTGTCTATATACAAAAAAAGAGCTTCTTTAGTCTCTCTTTAATGATAGTTTTTTGTTGTATAACTTTACCAGCCACCAATCTTCAATGTAAATACATTCGGTTGCCTTGTCAATAGCTTCTGAAACAGCCCTTTTGATCACTATATTATTTTCTCTCACTCTCATATTATGTATATATATTTACCAGCAATAATTTTGTCCATCAATAAAATACTTGACTTGAGCACCGTGTCTGACGGCAGCAAATGAATCATAACGATGCTTCTCGTTCAAGAGTTGTTGTTCAATGAAATCATCATCTTCTTTTTTGGGTTCTTCGCTACTCTCAAAGAGACTAGTCACTTTATCAGCAATATCACTAAAGATTGTCATTGTGAAAAATGGTTTAAAATGAAAAAGAGAGAGAAAAAAGGATATAAAAAAGTTTCATCTTTTTATATAAAGTCGTGTAACTGTTGCCCTTTTTTTATGTACCTTTTTTACCCAATTCTTTCTCCGTCTATAAAAGCAGCAACAAGAAGAGCACTAAACTGTCAAAATACATTTCTCGTGATTCTATTTAATTGTCAAGTTTCCTTTCTGATCATTTTATAATACTTTTACGCGTCGCCCTTGCTTCTTTATATAACCGATTCTCACTGTTGACCATTATTTTTTTTTACTGCGTAAATAACAAAGCTTGGTCTAGACTAATCTGGCGTAAAATAAAAAGAAGCATCTCATTAGCCACCTTTATTAGTCTTTTTTTTTTTTTTTTTTTTTTTTTTTTTTTTTTTTTTTTTTTTTTTACAGCCTGAGATTATCAAGAAGCTCTTTAATTCATTACTACAGACATGCAGGTACATCTTTTAATGATACGTTATACACTCTTTCCGGAAAGTAAATTCGCCTGTGATCGAAAATAAATACATCCATGGTGAGAACAAAATTCATGTTGCATGAAATGTAAATTCGTCGTCGCCAAGAATATTTTCGTAATATTAACAGGTGGGCTGTCTTGAAGTTGAAATTAACTTAAGTATTCAAAGATTCACAAATCAAAACTAGCCTGTCCTCATGGTCCTTGCTCTGACTCGCTTGTCCTGCCCTTTTTGCTCTCTGGCGCGTACACCTGGAACGTTCTCCCAGTTGCCTCTTCTTGTGCTCTGGGTTCTCTCTGTCCTCCGTTCCTTTTTTTTTTTTTGTTTAAACTATCCTGGGTAGTTATCGCTACCCTCCCCAGAATGCACCTTGGTGGTAAGTAAAATTAATATTAGGATATGTGCTCTAATACTAACATACTTTTTCTCTCTTTTTCTACATATAAACTCATTATCTCTCTCTCTCTTTTGACATGATGTCGTTTTATTCAAACATATTTTTCTTTGTCGCCTTTTTACGCAAATAATTTTTTTATTTTATGACAACATTTTATAAATTAATGTCAATAATTAATAAAAATACAGTATTGCAGCTGCATCTACTTCATGAGAGGTAGTTACTATTCAACATTTAAGCATTACATAAACTCATAACACAACAAAATATATCATCTTGTATTCTATTATTTATTTTATTTAAATAAACTAGTTAAGTTCTTTTTCTTTTTTTATATCTACAGAATGACTAATACAACTCCATATCGTCTTCATCTTCTTCCTCTTCTTCCTCTTCTTCTTCATCTTCTACTTCTGCTGCATCATCAGAGTCTTCTTCCACATATATGTTTTCTGCTATTTGAGCGCGTTCCAATTCCTTGTCATTAATATTTGAATAAGACTTGACATTGACTTGACTTTGCACAACATCCAAACGTCCTCGTAAAGCAAGTAATTTGGGAAACACGCCTAGTCGTGTATCCAGTGCTTGATAAAAGTTGGATAATTTACCTACTAGATTAGGCACTGTCATCAAATAAGCCGTATGAATCAAGAGAATAGATTGAATCCAGATCAGAAGCGCAGGTGCACGACCAGGCTTTTCTTGGAAGCGTGTAATCAAGTCGATCAATAAGGGAATAATGTATTTTGTTGGTAATCGTCTAATTGTGTTCTCAATCACATCTCGCTTTGTAAATTGTAAACAAGCTTCCAATAAACTGTTATCGCCCGAGTGGAGTGCCTGAACTAAGACTGTCTGTAAGGAACCAGCTGCAGGTGTCTCAAGCGTCTTCTTCTTGTTCTTTTTCGCCTTGTGTTCACTTGAATCAGTCACGTCGAGACTCATCAACTTTTGTTCGATCGTTTGTTCCGCAGAACCTTCGTCTTCCTGTTGATCATTAGCCATCGTAGGTGCTTTGATAGCAAAATCAGAATTGCCAACCACTGTCACTGTCGATTCATCATAGATCTTTTTGGTTGTCCTAAGGTTGTTTGCAGCAATGGAGGCATTATCAATCAAAAAGTTTGTCACTGGCTGTCTTGATAATTCAATTTCTCGTAAAATCGCGCCTGTCTCTTCATTCACATATTTTACTACTTCAAACGATGGTTTCACGCTTGATCCACGAGCAGTCATGATGGATTTGCCTCCCTTGTCTGTCACGAACTTGGCTGCTAGGATCGGTATCATCTTGTTGTCTTGTTCAGTGGACAGAATCTTGATGCTGGTATCTGGTTCCTTGGTTAAGGATCGCATCATCTTTCGCTTGTGGCTTGTTGCCTGTACTGTGACCAATGAAGGGTTTTCCCAGACGGCAACGATGCCTTCCTCTGTTACAGCAAGTACAGTGGGTTCTGTTGTAGAAAAGTCAATGTGCGACACATTGCTTTCAACCGTCAGTGCTGTGACATTGTTGGCATTCGTATTTGATGATTGGGCATCCCAGACGTTAATGTATCGATCATCTTCAGCACTTGAAACTAACAAGTCATCCTGAGGTGAAAAAGCAAGTTCTTTCACTACGCTAGCGTGTCCAGTAAATTTCTATATATATAAAAGAATTAGTGACATGACTTGATGCTTCAAATAAACATACCTTGATCACACTACGACTATTCAGATCCCAAAGAGTGATAGTGTGTCCTGCTGTAGCTAATTTTGATCCATCATGACTCAATTTCAATTTACGTACGTTCTTTGCATCTGCTTTCCATTTACTAAATATATATATATATATATAATAAGTACGTGCTTTTTTATATCTATTGTGAACCTACAAGAGCTCTTTTTCTTCTTCAATGTCCCATTCTATAATGTAATTATCCTCAGCAACTGAGTATCCTCTCGATCCATCCTTTGTCATGACAAAATCAGATATAGGTGTTGTATGCGCATTTTCCAGTTTCTTTATCACAATACCGTGGCTAAGCGAGTATATAGATATTGAACCAGATTGCATACCTAAAGCAATCACTTTAGATAAAGGTGCTACACCGCTCTTCTTCTTTTTGAATGCTTGCACAGTGCTTGCCTAAAAGAAAATGTCAACGTTGTGTTGCTTTTTTGTGGGTATTATTTACTTGTAAATCACTATTATCTTTAATGTATCCCCATGATAAGCATGTTACTCTTTCTTTCTCTTTTGCACTATAATCGTTGCTCACAGTGCCTGAACGAACATTAAAAATACGTAGACGGTGTCGATCCATAGCCATAGAGATTAAAGCAAAGTGATCTGCAGTTGTGCTTTCATCAAATGCAGAAATGACAATACCCGCATTCTCTGAAGGATTGGCTGATGTTTCTACAGTTGAAGTATCGGGATTTCTCTTGATCGGTGCTTTGCCCATTGGTTCTCTTTATGCTCAATATTGAAGAGTTGTTTTTTTATTTTTTTGAGACAATATGAAAAAAAAATGGAAAGCTAGTCACGTAAGTAAGTGACTTTTTTTATATAAAAACAATTTTTTAAGGAGGCATTGAGTGCTAAATCACCACGGTTGAGATCGATGTATATAAAAGGCAATCATAAAAGTTGAAAGATTGCTATTGGCCCAGGTCAAAAATAAACACTCAAAAGTACCTAAAAAAAGAATTTGGAGTGACACAAAAGCGACTTGAAATATTTCAAGTATTTTTATTGTGGTAAAAAAGAGTGTAAAGTACCAGTACGAGCCAAACTTGTTCAAATTGATAAGAATATAGTTATTATTTTTACTCAAATGCATTTAGAGTGAATTCTACATCCAGCAGACCAAAGGGAATACCTGAATGTGGTGTTGTTGCTACTTCCATAATCAAGAGACCGTTCATAAAGTCTTTCTGGCTACTACTGTTATGCAGATTGAACCGTTACACCAAAGACTCATGAACAAGGCCCAAAAATGGCTTGGCCTCAGAAGCTAGTAGACTATTACGATAAAAAGAGCCTACCTTTACGTTTTGAGAGCTGTAATTGCTGTCTGCAAATTCTCTTGATCCATTAGCGAGATAAAAGAGGAGGTGCTCTTTATGCTCGGAAATAAAAGAGGCAATACTCGAACCACACTTTCCTCTTGAACCATCCTTCACCCAAGGATTACCTTCAACGATATGTCTCATGACAGTTTGTTTTTCAAATTTGCGGCCAATATCTCTAGAAGTGTCTGATCTATTCGTGAAAACAAATGTTCTCGAATGTGCTTATTGAAATGTTTGCCTTTTTCAATTTCATAGTTCAAGGCAGGACCAAATCTTTTTATATCCTCTGTCAGATGAACCAAAAGATGAACCTTCAACTTGGAACAGTATGAGGGTTTTGACCTTCTATTTGACAGTTCGTATCATAACAATACAATGATTCAATGAGGGCCTTGGCTGCTGCAATGTATTCGGGTACTGATTTCTTTAATGAATAATAATGAACATAACTTGTCTAATTGAAAAAAGAATCAGTCATGTAATATAAGAAGAGATCATTCAAATTTTAGCTTGTGTATATAAAATCATGGGGGATTGTCTAATCGTCTGTAAGCTGCGGTCAATAAAATTATCTCTCCCTCTTTCTTTCTTTCTTTCTTTCTTTCTTTCTTTTTCTTTTTGAAATAACAATTAGATAGTTTGTCATTATTCTTTTTCTTATTGCAATATATTAAACCACATTTTGACTTTGGGAATGAACTTGAAGTAAAGAGAAAAGCAAACATTACTTTTATAAGCTGACACGTAGTTTAAAGGTGTGAATAACCAATATCATGAGTCAAAGAACAGGGAGTTTCCCGAAAAGAAAAGACGAAGACTATAGCAGAAAGACAAAAGGTTCAAGACAGCTATATAACCCTAGCTTTGATAATCCTATTGCATTTAATAAGAAATCCAATTCTGAACCTTCTGTTATCATTAAGAAAAGAGATAAACCTACAACAACAACAGCAACAACAACAACAACCAACATTACAATTAGTAATAATAATAATAATGCACCTTCCAAAGAAACTCAAGCACAAGATGCAAAAAGAAAATATTGGAAACGACTTATTACATCTATACGAGAACATGAGCTAAAAATAGACGCACTTACCAAGACTTCTAGTCAATTAGCTTGCTTTCGTGAAGAGCAACAACAAGAAGAAGAGATATGCTCAAGAACAGAGATAAACCCTCAGCCTAAGGTACTGGTTTCTATTACCGAGCAGGATCTTCAGGATGCACTCGACGTCTGGAAACAAAAAATTGAGCTTCATTTAGCATTGGCTGGGGCCTATTTGAAGATATTTGAATGTGATATAGAATACACTGAGAAAAAGAGTCTAGAAAGCCTTTGTTGGAAGCGTGCCATTTACAGCCTTGTCAACCAATTTAGGATTGCTATTAAAAGATATCCAGTAAAAGAAGATGATTCACCTGCCATGGATGAGGAATGGCGAGAAGAATTACAATTAGAAGTCGATGGTGACGACGATGATCATCAAATACCCGTGTTAAACAAAGATGGAGTGATGACAATGAAAAAAATTGAACATAAAGGAAAAGAAAACGGACAGTATAAAGTTGAAAAGAAGTACGGGTCTAGTCTATTATGTCTCTTTCTCGAGTATTTGGATCGAGTAGATGCATTTTATCAACAGGTTGCTCAATTCTTAAAGAGCACTGAGCCAGATCAAGAAAATCATATACATTCCTACCTCAACCAGTGGAGACGAACAAAAGGCTACAGATGGTACCGGACAGTGCCTCTTCGTGGTGATGTTGCCAGGTACAGGTGGACGTATATTCCAGATGAAGGTTTAGGCCATTGGTCTCGTCAACAAGCATTTGAAGAGGCTTGGACGTGGTACTTTCTCGGTATTTGGTTGATGCCTGCTAGAGGGAACTTGTACTTTAACCTCTCCTTACTACTTCAGACTAAGACTATCTCTACCGGATACGATTTTCATAAGCTCTATCTCAGCACACGTAGTCTTATGGTACGTAGAAATGGATTTTTAAATGCAAGAGAAGGCATGTTGGCATTATTTGAAGGCAATCGACGCTGGATGAATAAGCTTATAAAGTCAAAGCAAACGAAAAAGGACAAGAAGAAGCAATTGCATCAAACTATAGATCAAGATTATCACACGCTTGTACCTGGTCTGTTTATCAAACTTCATGGTATGCTGTTTACCAAAATTGGATTAGATGAGTTTGCAAAGACCAGAAGGTTGTTTTTTGATAACCTGTTTCCAAGAACTATAACGCATTCCATCGACATCAATAGTCAAAATATCATCAAGCCGTTGCCTTCTGATGAAAACTTTTTATCAGCTGCAGAACTATTTTGGCTGGAGACAGCCATACTTTGCTTGTCATCCCTCTACAGCTATGATTATTCAAATTCAAAACTCACAAAGGCTATTTCTGACTATCATCATTCCATATTTAACAAGACAAGTGCGTCGGAAGATGATGGAATGATTCAGGGACTTCAAGATAATATCCTGTTTGCTTATGCTATCGACACGTCTTGTCAAATTGCTGTAGAGTGCTTTAGAAGATGCCTTGATCCAGAGCTGCCACGTACACAAACACCTGCTCTGCCACAGTTACCCAATACACCTCTCCGACTAAATGATGAGTTTCTGTTTGGAGACAGGACAGCAACACCCAACTCAGCAGCGCATGAGCAAGAAAGACAAGGGGCAGAAACAGATTCTTGGCTTATCTATATTGAAATATTACTTCAATGGATTGTTCTGAATGGCGTTTGCTTGCGTAGTAACAACATGCCTTCGTTCTGGGAACGATTGATTAGTAATATAGAATATGATCTTGTCTCGAGAGAATCTAGATTACACAATGATTGCCATCAGTCCCTGATATCACCTGCGTTCTGGCCACTTTTGATTCAGTTTCTAAATCATTTGATTTCTCAACTCCCTCATGAACTTCTTCATGAAGTGCTGAATAAGCATTTTGTTGATGAAGGGGAAGATGATCAGCATCAAGAAAAGACAAACGAAAATGTGAGCAAAGAAGAACGCCAGCTTATGTTGGACATTCAAAAGTTTCTAGGAGACACGCCTAGTCTTCCCGAAGAACATCATCTAAGAGGTCTAGGTTGGATAGATGAGGCTTTTGGACGCGTGCTGAAATTAAAGGAAGATAAACCAAAGGCAGAACATCAACCAGAGGGGCTTGATACGACAATGCGACGAAAGATAAAGATTATAGATTATGGCTTTATATTAGTCAAGGTAACATAAGCATTGTATTTATATAATAGAAAAGCTCACTTTTTTTTTTCCCTTTAAAAAGCAATTGAAAGATATTTTATATTATGATCCTGTCGATCAAGCCATCATTGTTCCTTCCTCCGTCAAGGAACGTATAGTGAATCGTGTCTATAAGGAGCAAGAAAAGGATAAAACAATAGAAAGTCTGTATGACGATGAAGAGGAGCAAGAAGTACCCACGATTGTTGCAGAGATGGATGATGATGTGTTATTGTCGACTGATAAAACAGATTTGAGCGATGAAGAGGAAGAAGACGATATGATGACGCAATTGAAGAAACGAAGAGAGCAGTTACAGTCCATGGTCACAGCCGATATCGAAAGCAATTACTATCGTCGACTGCCAGCACGGGCAAAGGAAAGAGAGAACAGATTGAATTACTTGCGTGAGCGTATTCTTCCTGATAAAACAGTGTTGGTACTTGATACAAACTGCTTTATTGGTCATCTTGAACATATTAGAAAACTCATTACGTCCGAAAAATGGTCCATCGTTGTTCCTCTTGTTGTCATTACCGAACTGGACGGACTTGCGACCAACACACAGAGATTAGGCACTATGGCTGGGGAAGCTATTAAGCTGATCGAGTCCACGTTGGCAACAAAATCCAAAAAGAGCAACCTGCTTCGAGTACAGACATCACATAATAGCTTCATGAACAACATCTCCATCCGCTCTGAGCAGTTTGTGTTTGGTGAAAGTGATAAAAACTTGGATGACTTGGTTCTTTCCTGCTGTCTCTGGTGGATTTCACAAAAGAAACAGCATGGTGATGTTGTCCCTGTTTGTTTAGTTACAGGCGATCGTAACTTGAGTGTAAAGGCCCGTGCAAGAGATGTAGAAGTGGTGCCCGTGTCTGCAATTATGAGATTAACTCCTAAATAATTTTAGGGAAACATATTCCTTGTTTATTATGTCAAATATAATGCTGAATAAAATGAAAATGAAACAAATGTTAAGCTGGTATAATTTGCAGAAGTTGACTTTGTGCAGCTCTTAGCACAATACTATATCTGTCTTCAAACAGTCCAAGGTCTTTACCGGTCCAAACGTCCTTAACGTAGGCTCGCTTTAAGCCAATATCCTCAAACTGAATAGAAACCTCATGACTAAACCCAAGCATGAATATATAAGTATGAGCATTAATCAAGCACACGTAAATGCGACCATCCTTCAGCTTCTTCCACCACACTTGCTTTCTGTTTTGCCATACGTCACCTGAGCCTATGGGCTTAGCCATGATACCGCTTTGATGGATATCCAGGATTTCTTTATGGTTATACCACGACAGATACTTGTCAGGTATCGTTCTTGGGTCCGAACCTATACAAAATACCGAAGAGACCATAGCCCAAAAGCTGATATAAGTCTGCCTTACTTCATCATTATCTAGACCATCTACACATTTGCCATTGACAGTCATTCCGACCAAGACGACGTCAAGGTCAATATAGAACCCATAGTCACTTCCCACCACACACTTTTGTGCCCATTTTTCACAAGGAGTTATTCGCTGCATGACACGATGAGTGGATGTCATGGTCCTTGTCGAATAGGATTCAATGTCCACATAGATACGTGCTCCGTTCGATATCTGAGCCCATTCGTCTGCATAAGAGTGATCAATGTACCAAGAAATCTCCACCCAAATACCGTACTTGCTTAAAGCGTTGTACAACATAACCGTACATGCACGGTTGTCAGGTGCTTGGTAAGGATAATATTCATTACCACCACCAGGACCAACTGCGTCCAGCTTGACGTAGGATACACCGTACTCATGGAGTAAATCGGCTATGGATTGATAATAAGCCATGGCGAGTTCATTATGTGCATCGGGCATAAATGTCGTTCCCGAAAATCCACAACCTTCTTTTCGGAGCTGGACTAGTTCGTCCACCGTGTGATTTGTGCCTTTTATCCTGCACTTTTTATCAACAGCGTCTTGGCGAATGCCTGGTAACAGATAGACACCCAATTTATGTCCATTCTGTTTCAAGTAGTCAGATAATGCGCGGAATCCGTTCGGAAACAAGTCGTCCCGAGCTGCCCATCTACCATATTCATCGCATTCAGTACACCTGTGAAATAGATTAATATTTTTTGTTTTTGCTGTCTTTTCTATATTTAGGTACCAGCCAGAATCTAAGTTGATATACTCATAACGAGGTAATTTAACCTTCATGGCATCAGACACTTCTTTGATTTGCTGTTCATTAAACCTAATTCCGAAATTATATATAGATCAAGTAAGTCATTTGTCCTAACGTATATACACTTTTGGTGTTGCTATCAATACCAAGGATTCAAATGTTTGCCTCCGTAACCTGGAACGTCGTCCAGTAGCTGAGACGACCAAGTAGAAAATCCAAGGACTGGCTTTTTCGCATAGTCTGGTACACTATAATTGGTGTTATTGGCCATTATAAAGGGAGGATTTTTTTATTTATTTATTCTCAAAACCTTTTTTTGTTTACTTTTTGTATCATTTTGTTTCTAATGGAAAGAAACCTGTAATAGTGTTGACATCAGTTTGTTCCATTTACGCTAAGGCGCATTATGAAAGCCATCCAATAATATCATTGAATTTTCAAAGTCAGTAATTTTTATGACATTTTATTGGCTTATTTTGTTGCTATAACTCCGGTTTTTGAATTGATGAGTTTTTACTCTCCTCAGCATGACGATATTAGACGAGACATTTGTCTAATCAGTCGTTTGCAGTATGTTTCTATATGTTATTCATAGATACACAACAAAGAAAAGATAATTGAAAAATAACCTTTATTCTATTATAAAATCGTATAGTCTAATTATATAGTCTACAGTTTTAAATAGGAGGTAATTCTATAATATCTTTTTAGCCAACTCTTGTCTGAACATATCGAATCTTTGCATTGCATAACCAAAGTAATCAAATTCAATTTCACTTTGACTGGCCTGAACAAGACCCCAAAGGCCCCAAAAGAGATGACAAGCCATCTTCCATAGCTCAACTTCCTCGAGCAACTCGACAGCATGCTGTTGATCATAGGCAGTCAGGAATTGCATTTGCTCTTCTACTGTTGGATAGTCTTCAAGATGCATCTTTGCAGGCTCATCGCCATGATAATTGTACATCCATTCACAAAAGTGGTTTGCAATGTCATAACCTCGGGGATTATAGCCTGCATATTCAAAATCAATGACAACAAGTTCATTGGTTTCGCTTGTTCTCAGAATATTCCCATACTGTGTCTATAAAAATAAACTAGGTTAGATGGAAAGGTACGATCAAGCAAAAAAACTGCGCCCTACGTCATTGTGTGCAAATACAGTAGGAGTAGATAGTCGATTCAATAGACGCTTGCATGATTCAATATCCTTGTGCAGTTCAGCCAAATTAAGCTTTTGCTCAATCTCTTTGGCCCAACCTGGATCCATGTTAAGAATAGGGAATATTTCACTTTCAAGGGAATTATACCATTTATCAATATGTTGCCAGACTTCTAGGGTTTCATTATCTGAGGGAGGAAACGTGTCCACAATAGAATGTAGTTGGTATAGTCTAGAGGCGATCTGTGCTGAGGTATAAGGATCACGGAGATCGTCTCGGGTTAATGTCGTTGATTCGAGATATTCCTCAAACCGACCGTTACCAAAGGTACCCAAAAGTCTAGGGCCAATACTGAGTTGTGAAAGACGAGAGAGCCAACTTAGTTCTTTATCTCGATCCAAAATTTGTTCACAACCAATACCATAGATGCGCAATAACATACGATGAGAACCGACATTTACAAAATAGACGGCGCTACAAAACAAGAAAATGAGTACATTGTATTGTTAATCCATTTTACAACTTACTTTGTCATCGCTCCACTGACTCGAGTCAGACTAAAGGTGTGGGTTGTTACAAGCTCTGGGAATAGAGTTGTAACCAATTTCTGAACAGCCCGCTGTAGTTCTTTCCCCTTTAATGCTCTATTAGGGGAAGATTAGAGTGACTATGATTGATATCTTGTCTATATATTACCTCAAGTCAATGGTATATTTACAGTGAGGAATAGCAGTGTGTGCTACAGCAAGAGAATTTGTCACAGGTTGTGGTTGTTTGCTCAAAGGCAATATTCTTACCAAAGAACGACTGTCATCAAATCTCAGCGCAAGGCTTATCTTGTTTCGAATAGAGAGTATTTTATTTATAGTAGATAAAAAGGGCTTTTGAATACGGCGTGTTTTAGTAGACATCAATTTTAAAGTAAAGGGCAAGAAAGAAAAAGAAGCGCACAGAAACAAGAAAGACTAAATTTATCCACATAAATTGAATACCCGACAGGTGCACTCAGATGAGGTCGCGTGACTGAACACGGGCAAGCTAATCTAATGTTACATGGTTGTGTAAGCTTTGCTTATCTACAGTTTACATAGCGCCTGTCCTTGTGATTATTTGAAAGATACGTTTAAGCATAAATTATATTGTCGCCCCCTTTTTGGATGACGCATGGTGCTCGTGACCCCATTTGATGGCCCCAGGCAGTTCCAGTAAAAATCCTTCCATTGAGTTCAGGACAGAGGAAGAGAGAGCATTGGAGTTTGTCCAGATGGTGCAGCATTGGTTGCATTCATCGTCTGTTGGTATTTCTAGTAAGTACAGTTACTGATTTTGTGCGCGGGAGGATTTCGTTGGGGCAACTGTTGAGAATATGGGATATTTTAATGTGATGGAATCAATGGTGTTGGCGCAATACGTGAAAATATAAAAATTTAAACCAGGTTATAAATATGTCATTGCTCTTTCTTCCTTATCGCCCTTAGTAAAAATCTTGATATATCTGTATACTTGTATTATTAATGCCCTATCTCTAGAGGGCATTCAGATTAGCTCGCTATGAAAGATATGTAGCTAATCTAAAGTAAATTTAGAGTACTTTTTTTTCTTATCTACAGCAAGCTGCTCTTAGCTCTTGATAGATGACTAAAAGAGTAAAGAACAGCAAGAACGACATGGGTTAGAAAGTATACAAAGCCTCTACGGTAAAAGCAGAGATTTATCACATTCTCTCTTTATTTTTCTTTATTATAAACACAAAAATAATCATCATTCACACAATATCCATTACACGTCCTGAACAGCATCGTCCGAATGAGCACTTGAGGGACCACCAGCCATTCTTGTCCACACATAATCTTGGGCTATAGTGGTGACTGCCATACGGATGACTTCTATCATTTTGTCCTCAACCCACTCATTCTCTTCATATGGGATATTTAACCATCCCAGAGGCACCGTTTGAGAGCAAGTCTTAAATTTCAAGTTATGTCCAGGATCTACCATCAGAAGGATAAACGATAATTGACTGTTTTCATCATCTTCTGCGTCCATTGGTGACATGGATAGTTTTACTGGTTGAATAGCCATAAATACAGGGCAATGAATGACAGGAACTGCCCCTGATTCAGGTGTATATACCTCTTTATCTTGATCAGCTGGTTTATAATGCTGTTTAATGAGATTATCAACATTAGCTTTTGCGAGCTTGGTTCCATCGATTAAAGAATCACAGATATTGAGATTTCTTGTTTGAGTGGAAGTATCAACCTCACCACCAGGGTTACGGACGACCACTTGTCCAGATTCGGTATGTTCCATGACTCTGGCAAATGCACGATACACAAGCGCGTCTAGACCAGAATATCCTTCCATATCATGCGATAACCAAACCTCAACAAGTTCATGCTCAGATATAGGAGGAGCAACCGTCTCAAGAATGGTTGTTGTTAGGTTTTTTAATCCAGTGCCTTTTAAAAAAGTCTTCATCAGTTGTATTCTTTATTCTTTATTCTTTATGTCCTATTTACCTAATTTTTCAATGTTTTCCTTATTTACTAAACTTTGCAAGGTCTTTACGCGGTCCTCCAAGAGTTTAGTAGCTACCTCACTGCCACCTACTGACTTGTTGATTTGATCTGTTGTTGATTTCACTGCAGCACTGGCCTGATTCCAAAAGCTATTTCCCCATGACATCCAACTATTTGCTGGGGTATCGTTTGTTTGGTTCATATCTTTCTTCTTATTCTCTTCCTTTGGATCTATTGCAGGTGGGTAGTTTGAGATTTCATCTAGAAAGGACATGATATCCTTTGGGTCAGCAGTTGTTGCAGTTGACGAATTCACATCAGTTTCTTGTACATCAGAATCAGGCAAGTTTAAAGATTCCAAAAACTTTTCTGCTTCTGATAGGCTGCTCTTGTTTTCACTCTTATTATTTTCACTCATAACAAAAAAGACGAGAAAAGGAGAGGTAATCCCTCTATTTCATTCGGATTTCGAAAGTGGATTCACGTGTACTGATCTACCAACTTGGTATATGTTTGTTAGTAGCTAGGTTTTGAGAACCATTTATTATAATCTAACTGCATCAATAATATATCTATCTTTCCATTCAATTTGACATCAGGTGGCTGAAAGGATGCTAGTCCAAAGAAAGTCTCTGTACATTTTGTAAATCTCTGCTTATTATAAGTTAGTAAACAATCATTATCATTTTCCTTTTTTTACCTCTTGTATACGCTCAACTTCATTTAACCAAGAGGTCGAATCATTTCTTGTCCATTCATCAACGATATCTGCAGCTGTCTTTCTGATACGACGCCTCTTACTCTTTCGCCATTCTCCTTCCTCAGACATCTTTTCCATCAGTTCACAAAAGTCTGTGCATGTCTGTAGTATGTCATGCATAACATGGATACATTCTTCAGAGGTCATCAAGCATCCTTGTTGTATATTCTTCAGAAAGACATCATGCGCCTTTTGAATTTCTTCAAAGTCTAGCTTCACCTTTGATTGTCTTGACAGACGCTTTATAGATGAAGAAGTCATCGTTTCATCAAGTGTTGTTGTATAGATCAATTGATCATAATGAAAATTGATGACATGTGCCTATATCATATATGAATAAATGGCTTTTATGAATTGCAAAGTATCTTTTTACCTGTAAATGATTCCAAAAGTTATCTATCCAAAACAACATAATTGACCTAAGCCTCCATACCAGACGTTCCTGGTATCCATCTCCATCATCTGCAAATTGTGCACCTTTATTTGAAATTGAATATGTCCCAAGTGCTTCTTCCTGATGTCCGTTTGATCTCAGTGTCTTCCAAAGATTGTTGAGAGAAGCTTGTGTCTTTTTAATGCTAATCAAGAATGTCCATAGGTTACTGTAAGTAATCAAACGAGCTTCATTTATAAATAAATCGATTGGCCATTCTAAGCGAAAGGTTAGCACTATACTTAAACTCCCCAGCAATATATCAGAGAACGGGTATTCTTTTGTTGGCCCATCTTCTACCAGTAAATTATAACCAAGCAATTGATCCTCTGCTTCAGTATTTAATGATGACTTTATCAGCAAAGCATTTAGTTCCTGTTGTCGAAAGATGACAGCAGCCTTGTTTGCGGGTCTCATGGAACTGTCTATGCTAGACGCTGGTTTCTTCCTATTTTGATTTATAGCTGGTGACATGGACCGTTTTCTCCAGGCCGAGCATTCTTGAATAAAATTAGATGCCCATTCACCAAAGCTAAGTAAGAAAATATGTCGAAAAGAGCTTAGATAGCGATGAATACCATGCTCTCCAACTAGCACTTGGGAAAATAGCCAGTCTGAAGTAGACCGTCGCACTTGACTAACAACATCTTCAAGTATCTGTGGATAAGATATCCAAGGTGATGAGGATTGATGCTGAGATAGACAAGATGAATGCAATTTCAACAAGAGGTCCAAATGCTTCTTCCGCATACTTTCGGGTATAGGTATCTTCTTTGTCTGGGTTACTGCTCGAACTGAACTTGATGTCAGCAATACATCTTCATCATGTCTGTTTATGGCTGCTATCGAGGGCATCCTGTCTATTTCATTTACAGTCGCAATTGCTTTTCCCACAAACAAGATAGACTCTGCAACAGAGTAAGGAATATGGTCTGGTACTCTATCAGCTGCTATTGCAAACAGTCTATTCCAACCTGTTGTCGATGTTGCTGTGCCTTGATTAAAAGGAACAATAAAGAACTCATCATAGTGATCAACACGCTGTCCGTAGACCATCCAAGCGGTAAGCTGTCGATACAGCACGTCGTGGAGTCCATCCATTATTTTTTCCATCTCCTTTCGATATTCAAGCACACCTGTCTTTATTTGGTTCATGACGAGATTAAATAGTCGACAACCATGATATTTTTCAGACTCGCTTTCTAGTAACTGAATGAATTTCCATATGGCTGGTAACAGTAATTCCCATCGACTTAGATTAGCCGCAATCAGTGATATTGGTATTATTCCAGATCCTGCTTCATCCTCTTTATTCAGTATACGTTTTTCAATATCTAGTATATCAGACTGATATTCTCTTAATGTCCTTTCGATACAAGTGATCAGGGTTTGCACATATGATCCAAATGGTCTCTTTTTGTCTGATTGTACTTTGAGATCTTGTGTTGTATTGATGAAATTATTAATCTGTGAATAAATCCATCCCAGTTGTCCAAATCGATTAAGAGATTCGCGTTCAGTTGGATGCAGTAAAGAAAAGTCAGGTGGAATAGCAAATGTAGTTGGGTTATTTGGAGGCGCAGGGACGAATATGTCACCAGAGTAGCCCAAGAGTATAAATAATAGTTCATGAAGCATTATAAAGAACAATGAAAAAAAGAAAGGGTGTGTAACGATCAAAGTCAGGCTTTACACTTTATTCAGGAATTATGTGTTAATTATAATGTTCATTGACATGGTGATTAATAGCCATATCATCCCCTTCTAGCATCTTTTGACATACGGGGCATTCTACACGTCTTATTTGTGTTCCTTTCAAGAGTGTACTCGCATCAACAGGTGGGTGTCTTGGTTGATAGGTTTGATTTGTTGTCGTTGTTGTTGTTGATAAACCAAAATTAGGCGGAATATGCATATTTGACATCGATGACTGATGAGTATTGGTATTATATTGCTGATAATATGGCATTTGTTGCTGTTGCTGTTGATGTTGTTGTTGATACAAATAGCCAGTAGGTGTAGGCATCATTGGATATTGCGGGCTATATGACGTAAGACTATCTGTATGCCCATAAAGAGAAGACATACTAGTGACAGCAGGAGTGCTTGTATTAGATACACCTACATCATACGAAAATTGAGGAGTCGGCATGGCTGTTGTTGTTGTTATTGTTGTTGTAGGAAAAGAGTTTGTATTTTGGTATGGCTGAAATTGCTGCTGAGCAGGATGATTGTTACTATTATAATTGCTATTCTGATAAAGGCTATTATTTGGTTGTTGTTGTTGTTGTTGCTGTTGTTGAGAAGGTGGATATTGACTCTGATAAAGAAAAGAGTTCATATAGTTATTGTCTTTTGGTGTTTGTTGGTTACGAAAAGGGTTATTGTCCATATTACAGTCAGGTTTACGGAAATTGGCGTTTTCTTAAAAATAACTGACTTAAAGTCAAAAATAAATGTCCGCTTTCGAAAAAACTGTCACTTGTTTAGATTATTTTTGGTGATATTATTAAGGGTTCATAAAAGACATAATAATATAATCAGGATTGCCATTAAAAGTAGGTGCATGGTTCGGTGATTTATCTGTTGGTTCTGTAAACGTAAAATCCAGCTGAATGCTTTTATTATAATCATCAAAGAGTGGTTGTATCATTGGCAATATATATCTTGTGATATAAGTAGTTTCAAAAATACATTCATAAGTTGGGTCCATTGGAAGAAATTGAATTAACTGCGACACGGACAGCATTAACTTTTTTTCTATTGTGTCTGTCATATTACTGGCCAATGAAAGTAGGGAAACATCTGCTGTTAAACGATCGATGTTCTTGCGATACACCTTGCCAACGATATCGATAATGTCTACTAACGATTTTGTTGAAAATTCGGAACAAGTACTGTTGTATTCAGCTTTATTATTGTAAAAAGGCTATTAAGTCGATGACTTGTGAATTGGATTCTTTAAAAAGAAGACCTGAATGTGATTAAATTTAGTTTGAGAGATTTATAGGGAATATTAGTGTGGTCAATGTGATTATTTATCAATGCTATCATTGTTGTCAGTACTCTTATCCTCAGCAGATTCGATAGAAGAATGTAAAGTAGAATGCATGCCCTACTGTAATATTATACTCGAGTTATTATGATGATTCATATCACACGTAAAGATTAGTATTAGACATGGTCAAATACGACAGTAGAAGAAAACCATCATTCTGCTTTGCTTGGGGGCTACCTGGCGACCAAGATCGGATCTGGGGCAATTACAATGGCGAGATATCGACTTTCATTTCACTGACGTAGCTACAAGACCAACAGGGGTAACTCTATTGGCAAGAGCCCCAAAGGAAGGACCAGCAAAAGTATCAAAGCTTGAATGTATCAAAGACAGTGAGGCGTGCCCTGTGTGTACACTATGGGTCTACTGCAGCAAGACACGAGAGAGTAGGATAGGAATGAGCGAGGATCATATAGTATTTCTTAAATATATCAACCATGAATCGAAAGCGCCAGCACCAGTATCCGGCTCGACAATTGTTAACTGGTTCAAGAACGTACTACAATTGTCAGGTGTAGATACAGCAAAATTCAAAGCTCATTCAACACGTTCTGTCGCCAGTACAAAAGCCCTTTTAGAAGGAATTGACATAAGAATATTGAAACATCATGCAAACTGGGGTCAGAGGCCAGATACGTTTGAAAGATATCACTTTAAGCCGAGAGAACAGCATTTATAAGGCACCAGGATTGCCAAAACGATATTCCAACAAACCACACCATCAATCCTTACGAAAAGGAATACCACATCCAAAGTCGAATCGGAGTCAACTATGGTTGAGATAAGTATGCCTCTCAATTCTAAAGTTGACGTAGAGGAGATTGAGGATATGGCAAGGTCCCGCCCATGGTATAGAAAGTTCTTTTAAAACACCCATAAAAAAATAGCTATATGTTTGCTATTAGAAGATTTTATTGTTATATTTCTGCAAATAAAGCGTGGCTTGAAAAGCCTATTACCACATCCTCAGTCTCCTTTACGTCAACTTTAGAATTTCCATAAGCCTGACTGTATTTTGTGTAAAATAATAAAAAAAAAGAGACTTTTCCCCTTTTATCTTATGCTAGTTTTTATTATTGTGTATTTTACTCTCTTAGTCCAAGTGGTTATAGCCAATACAGAAAAAATTATATTACAATTCAACCATGATTTACCAGTAATTGAATGCTTAGAGACCACTGCTTTACTATCACCTCCATTTGATTCTCTAAGGGATTCAATTTCATCTCAACAGAGTAAATACTACGCATTGGCTAATCTGAAGAATGGCTTAACTTATGAAATTCGTGTTTCTTATCCTGCTATTGTAACTTTGCTCTCTTTGTATATTTGCACGATAGTAATTTTTTTTGTTATAGACACCAGCAGACTTTTATATAAAAACATTAGGAACTTGTCAAGGTGATTTATATTTAGAAATTAGTGCAAAAAGTACAGGTGTGTCAAGGATAACTCAAGCTGAAAGAGAGGTCATTACTTTTGATTTAGGTAATATTGTTATTACTATAAATTATAAATGATACCAATATGTTCAATATAGTTATCGAAAACCTTTACTTTGGAGTGTTATTTTACAACGTATACAAATTAGTTATCACTATCAGTATCACTCTTTTCATCAGTTATTTCATATTGATGCCTAGAGTGAAAAGGTTCATTACTCTAAAGGCTCTATGAAAAAGTGTAAAGTGTTCTTTGGCCCCTAAACAATAGAATTATGCTTCATCAAAAAGCTCAATAAATCAGTCAAAGCATGGAGAATTGACCCTGATATAATATACATTGTATAACATTTCAAAACAAATAAAGAACCTGCTTGACACAGCAATATGAATTATCTGTAGCAGCAGTACAAGAGTCACAATTACTAAAAATGGAAAGCACCATTTTTGGTCCTGCGACTGTCATGGAAGCAAGCCAAAGAACTAATCAATCCTTCCTTTCACATCATCTAATATGGGTAAATAAAGCAGATATTATATATATCTTCATCCATCCATTAACAGGTTTTCCATCCATATAAAGGTATCAGTCGTGACTCCAGGCATAAGCGATCGTAAGTTAATGCTAAATGAGAATTACTTTAATTGACATTTGAAATAGTGCTACAGGTGCTAGACGTGCACAATACAGAAAGAAGAGAAAGTAAGGATGAACGACATGCGTACACTACACACTTTACATTTTTTATTGCGCATCATGATAAATTATTGCAAATGGAACTCCAATATATTATCCATAATTATAGAAAATGGGAAAAGTGGACATGTTATATAATGGAGAACATGCAATAATTTTAATATGTCAAAGTCATATGTGTTTACGCATGTTGGATCTAATACATGCAAAAAGATAGAGTTGACATTTTCAACTTAGGTTCGAATTGGGTCGTCAATCTGCCAACACCAAATTAGGCAGCAAGCGCATTCACTTGGTTCGTGTTCGTGGTGGCAACTACAAGCGTAGAGCTCTTCGTTTGGAAGGTGGTAACTTCTCTTGGGGTTCCGAAGGCATTTCTCGCAAGACTCGTATTTTGACCGTTGTCTACAACGCTTCCAACAACGAATTAGTCCGTACAAACACTCTTGTCAAAGGTGCTGTTATCCAAATTGATGCCACTCCTTTCCGTCAATGGTATGAATCCCATTATGCTATTGCTCTCGGAAAGAAGAAGGCCGGTGCTCACGCTGAAGAAGTTGAAAAGTCTGTTGAAAACAAGTCTAGAGCTGTTCAAAAGAAGGTTGCTGCTCGTGCAGCTACCGCTGCTGTTGATCCACTCTTGGATGATCAATTCAACGCTGGTCGTCTCTATGCCGTCATTGCTTCTCGCCCCGGTCAATCTGGTCGTTGCGATGGCTATATTCTTGAAGGCAAAGAACTTGAATTCTATCTTCGTAAGATCAAGTCACGCAAATAAACATCTTGCTATTGTATTTTTCCTCCCGCTGTGTAGTCTTGTAGATATATACATTATACACTTTTACCGAGTAGATACATACATGTCACACATGTATACACCACCAATAAATAAAAAGAGAGAAAGAAGATTAAACTACTATACATCTTATTTACAAAAAGAGATTCATGCACATTCACACTAAAGATATGCCAAGTTCGTTACTGTTATATTAGAGTCCTTGCGAGAAATATTGTAGCCAAGCACATTTCCTCCGAAATAAAACAAGAATATTTGATATACAACAGGAGAAAACCGTTCCCCTACTACCTTTTTCACAGTCATCCCTTCAGTTGATAGTTAGTAATGAAACTAGATAACATCCATAACTTACCGTAAAGAGGTGTGGTCTGTAGAACATCGATTGGCAGGTAATACTCGTTGTTGAATACGCAAGTTTGTCTGCCATCCTCAAGTTCAAGTTGTAAGATACGTGTCAAGGCAACCGTACCTTTCTGACTAGCAGTGACAAAGAGTTCTAGCTCAGGTATCCACTCAATCATGGTTATTCTATCTAAAAGATAAAGTAGTCTATCTGCGCGAACATCCACTTTACTGATAATATCCGACTCTTGGCGCACCTTTGTCATTTTTGGTAACGTAGTCCTCATGAGTACGATATCCTTGGCCGTACTCAGCATGAGATACTCGTCTAATTCATTTGGCTGATTTGCCTTTCTTCTATTTGCATTATTGTCCAAGTTTTGAATGATCTTTGGTATACAATAGCTAGGACACACCTCTTCTTCTTCTTCTTCCTCATATATTTCTTCTTCCATGTCTTCAGTATGTGTTGCATCCCAGGTTGTAGTTTCCTCTTCATCAGTATCATCCCATCCTTCTTCAGTAGGACTAATCATGGACGACGAACTAGGTGACTGACTCTCGAATAACTCGCCTTGTTCTAGCCGTGTCCTCAAGACACTTTGGAGAATTTGTCCATAAGAATTTTCGAGCTGACTACGAGGTCTGTATCCCATCGGTATCTCTTCTACGCCTTGTACAGGCTCATTCCATGCATCACGCTCTTCGTCACCGCTCACTGTATTACTACTAATAACGCTGGCACTAGATAATCTTTCTCTTTGTTGTAATATATAGTCTGCCACCACAGACTCCTCTTGTCTTATTAATGAATTATCCCATAGATCATCATTGATCTCTTCCTCCAAAATTTCGTCTTCAATATCATCTGCATTCAAATCTAAAATTCTTCCAATGTCCATAGTTGGATAAATTGGAGCGTTGGCTGAATGGCATAGACTTAGGTTAGCTAGTGAGGTTGATCTTCCTTGATCTAGTCTTTGCACAAATCGTTTGTTTATCTTGGTGTCTGTGCACGTTATATACTTAAAATGGCCAGGCTTGATAAACTTTGTAGACCAGCACCTGATTGTTGATAAGGAGTTTTTTTAGTTAATTTCTTGAAATTAATGAATGGCTTTACTTACCAAGTATCTTGCTCTTGATTACGTATAGCTGGTCTCCTGTGATAGGTAACGACTTGCTTTGATCTAATATCCCATACTTTGGTGGTTGCATCAATAGAGGCACTTGCGAGGTATTCTCCTGTCTCGTTAAAATCGATACACGGTATATTATGTTCATGTCCCTCGAGAATCACCTCCGTCGCGTCATTTAACACATTAGGTAACTTCCTAGGCGTATAGCTAGGATCATTTTTTGTCATTTCAGCCATATTGTATATCTTTATCTTCCAATTGTTTGCTGATACAGCCAGTAACCCTTGTTCTCCATGAATCGCAATTCCCCACGTCTTGTGTTCATTCCTAAGGTATGTGTTTGAAACAGAAATAGAGATGATTCGATAGACACATACCTCAGTATAATAGGAGGCTTATCAAGGTCCTCGGTTTCCCAAACACATACTTCCCCCCATTCTGAGACAGAGACAAGGATCTCCCTTCCTAGCATGTTTCCAACCTTGATTGCATTTATAATGTGAGGCTAATCACAAAACTGGGGTTAATCTAAAGCATGTACAAAAAGAACAAGTTTTCTGTCTCTCTCTCTCTTACTGATTCAGGTCCACCACCTGTATTCAATGCTTGTGGACTCGCTAGTGTTCTTATAGGATCCTTAAAAGAAGAGCTCATAGCGTCAAGAGTATATACGTGGATACGGTAATTGACAGCTATTTGAATCCCTCTTTGAGTTTTCTCATTTCTCAAGTTTTTATGGTGTATTTTTTACCTATAAAAAAGGTGCAAGGTAAAACTTGACTTACGGCACACAGATTCATGCGCTAGTTGATCTTTTTAGCGAAACAAGGTAAAGAAATGATCAATATTACCCATAGCACAGCTCCAGACAGATTAACCGAATTTTGGGTTTGAATAGGAGAGATCTACTCTACATGGTTGATAAAAAGTATTATTAAAGTAATTGTCATTATTTACATCCAATAAACAGTAATCTCTTGAGATTCTGTGAAAGGGTTTATCCAAATGAGTTCGCTGGTTTCGCATAAGCTTGATATTAAAAAGAAATCTCTCTCTTTTTTTTATTCTTATTTTTGACTCGCGAATTGTAGCGCAGCAATGTTTGACACTTGCATAAAAAAGTTGACTGACCCACGCAGTTTTGATTTTCTCTCTTTTATTGGTTGCAGTAAACTAATCTATTTCTATGGAAACAGCATCTAGCTTACGGTCAACATTAATAATTAACATCCTGAAAGATGGTAACTTTAATAAATAGGTCAAGCTACTCTTGATAGTGATGAATATAAACGGTTTAATAAATCATAGTTTATCCAATAACGCGTGTAACCGCCCATTACTCTAGTTACAGCTTCTATTCTATTTGGCATTCTATCGATATACATTCTACAAGTATCGTCATCAAGCTTATTCCATTCGATATCAACTGGTTCCCATAGTTCTGATACGTTCTTTGCCCCATGTCTCATAAAGTAACAAGTTCAACTTGATCTGATGTCAAACATGCCCTATCGGATTGAGATCTGGACGTTGAGCCGGCCGGTCGTCTATATACCTTACAGCATTGTTGTTTAACCAAGCAATTGTGTGGACTTTGACTTGTGTTTAAGGTCGTTATCGTGTTGAAGATAACGTTGCTCTTGTCCATCCCGTAGTATACCAATGATCCCATGTATGTAGTACCCAATATATGCTGATATATTTCAAAATTCATATTATCATCGTATTTGACATGCATATCCTGGCCCAGACGAAGTTATACATCCCTAATGCTAAGTTTACCACGGCCATGCTTCACTGTTGTTACGTCGATATCGAGAGGCCACAGTAATACGCCATTAGGAGTTGTCCAATAATATTTTACCCTATCAGATCCCCAAATGTTGAACTTGGCCTCATCTGAGAATACTACTTGATGCCATTGCTCAGTTGACCAGTTGCGATACTCCATGACTCAAGTTAACCTCCCTTCCTCTTCCTATGTGCTGCTTTGTTAAGAACAGCTTTTTTCTTCTTCAATTTTGTGTAAAAGTTCATTCAATGTGCTTACTGCTGAACGATATGAGAGCGAGTACCCTAGCTCTGTTAACTTTCTATAGACCTTCTTGGCTGTTTTTAGTTGGCCCCGGATAACAAATAATTTGATATACCGCTTGCCTACATCTGGAATAATGCTATGACGGCCTGCCGATGCTGGAGACTGAAGAGAAAATCGCTTACGGTATCTCCTAACTGTGGCGGCATGAATTCCAGGTTCCTTTGCAATATCGCTTGGCTCTCTACGATGCAACAGTGCTACTTTAATGTCGTTTTTCACGTCTTCAGGCAAAACTCTAGGCATGATGGTTGAACTTATAATTTATATTTCATACAAACAGTAATTTTAAACGAAAACATATGGCATTATTTATAGTAAAATCAGAAAGAATGCAAACAAAGCTGTGTAAGCATTCCAGTCCAAAATGAAATTTTTGATTATAAAAGTACCACATACGCTCAATTTTAAAGTATTCATACTCCTTTCAGTGTTATCGTTAAGATCGTAATAACAGTGCATACGTTGTAGTAGTTCAGGATGAAGAGAAGAGTAATTTCTATCAACAGAAGAGTAAGTAGAAGAAGTTCAGTTAACGAAGAGCAAGAAGCGCTTTGTTGCGCTTCCATAGACTTTAGTAAATTAAGATATACATATACACTACTATACAGACATGCCCTTTTGAAGTAAAGCAGCTGGTATTTTTGGCTCAAATGCTACATATTGTTTAGAATAATATATATGTCACACTGTTACTACTTACCGGCTTCGTCAACAAGAGTATCATTTTCCAGACACGCTTCAATCCATTCAGAGGTTACAAACCGAGGCAGTCGTTCCCTAATATTCCTGAATAAATATTACAGTAATAATCAACGATCGAATGCCTTACCTCCGAAAAGTCTTGGTCAATTCTTCAAGTCTACAGAGGTCTTGTTTATTGAACACAACATGTGTGACATCCCCAGTTGGTATTTCTCGAATCAAACCTCCTTCAGATTTGAATCGGATGGATAATAACTCCAACCTGTCCCAAGATTTTTTCTTTTTAATCCAATCTGCTGTTAATGGGTTACCTAGCCTTGTCAATGACATTTTTGTATCTTGATCAAAATATGCGATCACCTTGAAGAATAGCATGCCAGGTATATGATCGTCAAAATACCTTTCAGCATGCTCAGAGACTAGTTTGCGATAGTATTCTTCTTTTCTATTATCCAGAGTCATCTTTTTCAAAACCTTTTTGCATAAAACACATAAGCACATTGTCTGGCAATCAATATATAGCAATACCTCTGCTAATCTTTCTTCACTCACAAGCTTGGTGTAAGAGTCTCCCCAGTCATCAATATACTCCATCACCTCTTGTCTAGCCACGTCTGTTATATAAATTGTGTATCTAGCACAAATAATGAGCATACAGTCTTTGCCCTAATCCCTGATCTCTTACCTGGGCTCAATGTCTAATAGATCCTTCTCATTAACACAATCAAGAAAATATTGGAATGACAAAATATTATACTTTCTAGAGCTGATTAAACTCAGGACATGAAAATCTACTTTGGTTACTCTGTTGGCTCTCTTTCTTTTGTTATGCTTCTCTTACTTGTGCTTCCTGCAATGACAATATCTGAAGCATCTGCGTTTTGTACGCATTCAGCACCATTTTCAATAGCCAATTTTTCAAGCTCTTGTTTAGAATACTCTTCATTTCCGGATGCAATAACTAATATAAGCATGAGGTTCATCTATTCTAAATACGATAAAATGATACATTACATATCTTCAATGCCTCAAATATAGCTGTCTTTTTGGATATATTGGATGAGTCAAGTCCTCTTTGGGTATCTACAAGTGCAAATGACTATATTTGCATTAATTTCTATTAAAATACTAGTAGCAGAAACCTTTACTCTTGATATCTTTTTTTTCTTTGTTAGGTGTTTCTGAGAACTTTGACTAGTGAAATATCGAGTTTAAACTTTTCTCTCATATTTCCCTTCTTTTTACCTTTCTTGTGTCTTTCGTTTTGCCCCGCTCAGTCCTTCATGTTTTGCTTTTTGTACATCTTTACACTTGTGTCAGAAGGTGTAGACAAAGTATAAGCAATACATTACCTGTAACTGTCGTAATGTCTTGCCAATTCTTATCCTCTCTTACTCTGACAAATCGAGGAAATCTTAATGCACATTGCATACCCCATTGACTGGATTCTACAATTGAAGTTGCTTTTGTTTCTATAATTAAGTTTCTGTCATGTAATATATTTTAGTTACTGATCATTAAGTGAGATATAAGACTATACTGTTTATAATCAATAACGATATCTGGCTTTTCAGATGAGTTGTTTGGATGTACAAGCCATTTGGGTTGATTTTTAGGATTATATCTCGTTTGTGAAGATATTAAGGAGCTACTATCGTTAGAAAGTAACATTTCCAATTAATACCTTACTTTAAATGAGTGAAATCTTCATTTGTAAATCCAATCCCAACCATCGAAAAGGATACAAATCTATAATACATAATATTTGTTACAATTCATATAGAGGCCTTTAAAAAGTGCATACCTTGGCTCTTCAGTCTCAGGAATAGTATCATCTCTTACAGCACAAAAGAATTGAGCCAATTTATTACTTCTTCTTCCTGTACCATACTTGGCACCTGTTCCGGAAGGACATAAATCGTTATCATTATATAAAGCATACATGCATCATTTACTTACCAACAACAAGCAAATTACAATTCTCAACAAGTGCATCCATGTAATCTGGCTTCAACTTGAGCCAAGCATTTGTCTTTTTCATTTCATATCTTGCAAACGGCATTTTAACCATTAATCCTTCCATACTGAAACCTTTAGGTTAGACTGATAGTCAAATACAAACAGATTAAATGATTTTTACCGCATGTTGATGGCAGCATTAAGCTCACTCATCAGCTCCTCCTCTGTATATAGCTTTTTCCTAGGTATTAATTTCAGATAATTGCCTTGAGGAGTGATAAGTGAATTAAGAAGATAGATGCGTTCCTCTAGTGGATATTGCATCATCAATTTATCGTCAAACCAGAGAATATCAAAGACAGTGACTGAGCACAAAAAAAAGATCAGTGATGCCATATAAAGGTATGAATAGTAGTAATTTTTACAGCAAGGTTGGGAATCATCAGAATCCCATGGATCATCTATAAGATACATCAGTATATGTGATTTTATACTCTAGAAATATTTACTTTGAGTTGATGTTCTTACTGTCCCAAAGGGCAGTATGATGCCCGTTTTGGGATCATGTGCTACCATTTCACCATCAAGTATGACTCTATGATATACCGTTCATTTTGATTCTTTTTATAATGATATCCTCCTACCGTTTTGAAGGTAAACCTTTAAATATTTTACTAGATAATCTGCCATAGTCTTTTGAGCTATGACCAAAACGCTCAGTAAAATCATTTTGATTTCTTGTAAACCACATGAATTTGTCTGCTTCAGGATCATAATGCATTTGCATACGATCACCGTCAATCTTTTCTTCTACGTAACAGTAGGGTGTTTCTTTAATATTGCGCTTAATGAATAGTTGTTGATTATCATTCAAGAACTTTTTTACTTCCTCATCCGAGATTTTCACTCCACGTTGTGGTTTTAAAGGATAAAAGATAGAGATGTGCTACAAAGGACAATAAGATAAAAGTTAGCATATATCTCTTTCTTTCTTACTTCATCATTAAACTTTGCAGTACTAGTTGTTAATTCACTACATATATAACGTAGACTTTGTCCACTGTCATAGGCAGCCTTTGCGTCTTTATGAAATGAACCAAGAATAGAATTCTCTGTCATTCCAATTTTCAAATCTAAAGAAAGTATTAATACATTACAATCTTCATCAATAACACACCTTTGACTATAATACGAAGCAGCCAGCGGATCTGAGATGGCGTATATGCCTTTATCATTCGTTTCAAAATTTGTACATGATTATTCATACTATATAAACTAGCTAAGTAAAGGGAATAGTGTCACAAAGGAACATCATTACCTGTTGCTATTGGCCAATTCATCTAAAATTTCATGCGTCTCCTTTACTGTCTTTGTGCTGAAGGAGACATTTGACCTGTCTTTTATTTTTTCATGAGCAATGCTTGGAAGATCACCACAGACAGCCTACCACAAAGATCATGAAGTTATGTTTATTGAAATTATCTTGAAACTTACACTAATCTTGGATGGCAATCTCCAATTCTTCAAATGTTGTCCATGATCTGAAGAAGGATTCAGTCCTAATGCTTTTACTAATCTCACTGCAAGGGCATCCTCTTTCAGGCTATATTCTCTTATATCCAGCTATTAAATGGTATGAATGCTCATTCCCTTTTTGCTTGTTCTCTCTCTTCTCTACCTTGGGAAGAAATAGTCTCATGGCATCATAAAAGTCAGGACCATAATTAGATCTCCATTTGTTTAGATATTTGCTAAAGATCTCCTTTTTCTGGGTTGTTCCTTTTGCTTTACTTAGAGCGTCAAGCACTTTACATATTTCCTCAAACAGTGGAGAGTTTTCCATCATGTTATTATTTTGAAAGAAAGACAAAAACAATGAAAATTGTATGGACGATTGATAAATCCAAAACTGTTGATATATCACAATAATTGACAACATCACACTCACACACAAAGACAATGATAAATACAAGATTTCAAGCAAAACCTCTTTTCTGTGTATTCCTCTCTATTTTAGAAAAAGAGTCGTTTTAATAAAACAAACAAACTTAATAGAAGGTAGTAGGTCTCTTGGCAATGAAGAGAGCACGGTGCTTCTTGTCGGCCTTGACAACACGATGAGGCAAGGGGAAAGAGAGCTTGGGAGTCAAGAGTTGCTTGATGTATTGGCGACGAACATCAGCATCCTTGACTTCAGCAACACGAATGATTTGAACAGATCTGAAACGAGCACGGTGACGAGCAGCCATATCTTGGTCTATAATTAAAATCCACATTAATACAAGTTAATTCACCATATTATCCAACTTACAGCAAGTTTCAACAGCTTCGACACGGCTCATGGCACGGTATTCCTTGTACATGTTGTGAGTACCGGAGCGAGAGTCATAACGAATCCAGATACCAAAGTTCTTGATTTGTTCAGGACGCTTTTCGTGAATCTAAAATGATGATGAGTATACGTTGTTATTTGTTGTATGTTGATTATTTTACTTCGTTGACAGCAACAATCTCACCAGCGGCCTTCTTGACCTTGCGGAGCTTCTTCAAGAAGTACCAGAAGCGAGACTTGGCAACAACAACGTTGGGAGCGAAAATACGCATACGGAAAAGCTTAGGAGAGGGTTCTTGCTCTGAAGGGAGCTTGCGACCAACTACCTATAGTATTGTTTGTTTGTTTGTGAGCGATGAATTGAATGGAAGATCTCTCGATTGCATACCTGATATTCGTGGAACTAGTTAATTTCAAAAAAAGAGATAACTGTTAGCATTCTATTGTAAACATTCATCTAGAGAAGGGGAGCATTTCTATTGTAATCCACGTTAAAGCTGTCTGTAAAAGTACGTAGGGTGACATTTAACAAAAGTGACTAAAATAGCCTATGTTTTGATGGATGAATGGATGGATGAATATGTGATCCATACATCATCCAAGGATTAAAATAGATTGCTCCCCCTTTCATTACTTACTCTAGCCATCGTTTTGCCTTGTAATAAGAAAAAGAGGGAGATTCATAATGTCCTTGTTTAGGCACTTCTTCCACACCCCCCTCCCTCCATCCGTATGTTTCCATTTTTGGTATTGATCTCCTTCCAATTCCGGGCCGGACATTGACTTAAAATTTTACATTTCCAAAAAAAAAAAAAGTATACACTCTTGTATTAACAGACGATGAATAGATCTAAAGGTCATGGAGGTGGATCCTACAACAAGTTGACCCGATCTATTGAAAATAAAGTTCTCAACTGTCTTGACTTGTATAAGGCAGAAGGACATAAGGAATTTGCATCTTATGCTATATATGATTACTGCTTGAAGGTAGATTCATCTTTGAGGAGAATAAAGAAACGTCAACTCGAAATGGTTATCGAAAAAGTACTTGAGGACATGAGCAGTTCTGAACTAAGAAATGATGAACAGTAACTATAGAAACATTATTAATAGCCTGTATTACTGAAGTATATAGTAGAACAGAAACAATAGAAGATGAGGACGCTACAGCAGAGTATGCACTGGTGAGTAAAGCTAAAGAGGATGCATTGGAGAGCACAGCTTGGTTAACCGAATGTTTACCTCCGGGATTATTAAATAATTCTATTCAAAAGCCTGCACAAGAAGATAATGCGATGAATAAATCAGTTACAAACCTTTGGAATATACATAAAAGCACGCCATCTACAACACCGGCAGTATCACAAGCATCATCAAATCAAACATTAACTGCTGCATCTCTTGTATCAACTATAGAACAACCATCAGAGGATCAAGTAGCCAGTACAGTCGAGCCAAATGCAACCTCAACAGAAAACACAGTCGATTCTACAGCAAGGTCAAAGAAACGATCAAAGGCTGCAAAAGACGGTTCGTCAAAGCGCCATAAACGTAAATAGAGTGTATAATAGCTAAAGAAATAGAAGACATAACCTGTATTGCATAGCTTCCTCTGAGACTAGGGATGCTCCTTTCATACCTACAGCCAAATTATCGGACTTGGGTGGTATTGATCACTGCATAGAGGAAATTATGGAGTTAATTGCTATGCCTTTGGCACATCCCGAAGTATATATCCATACAGGTGTTCAGCCTCCCAGAGGTGTTTTGCTGCATGGCCCACCAGGCTGTGGTAAGACAAAGTTGGCTCATGCTATTGCTGGCGTAAGTTGAATCAATGTTCAACATCTTAAAATAACATGTTGCTTTTAGGAACTAGGGATGCCTTTCTTTAACATATCAGCCCCATCTATTGTGTCTGGTATGTCTGGAGAGTCTGAGAAGAAAATTCGTGAGGTTTTTGAGGAGGCTAGAGTAAGTAATTAAAGAAGCCAATGTAAATATATGAGCTAATCCCTATCTATCAGGACAATGCACCTTGCTTGTTATTTATAGACGAAATTGATGCCATTACGCCAAAGAGAGAAACGGCACAAAGAGAAATGGAAAGAAGAATTGTAGCACAATTACTGACTTGCATGGATGGTATACAATTTACAAAATAATACGACAAGACGTTAACTTTTTATGGTAGACCTATCTTGGGAAAAGCTGAATAACAAACCTGTTATGATCATTGGCGCAACCAACAGACCTGACTCTTTAGATCCAGCTTTACGACGTGCTGGCAGATTTGATAGAGAAATTAGTATGGGTGTACCAGACGAAAAAAGTCGAAAAAAGTAGGGTTTTCTTTTTTTTTTTTTTAAAAAAAAAAAAGCAACATAGGTTTAATCGTCGTGAATAGGATTCTTCAAGTATTATCATCCAAACTACGCCTTTCTGGTGAATTTGACTTTGATGAGCTTGCCAAAGCGACACCAGGCTATGTCGGTGCTGATCTTCAGGCTCTTATAACAGCAGCAGGTGTCATTGCTGTGAAACGCATATTTAAGCACTTGCGCTCTGTGGGCATACTCAACTCGGATAAAAAAGAAATAGATGGCAAACCAAGCATGGAAAACATGACAACAGACAATGATAACCAAGAGGACGGTAACCAGGGTGAAGATGGTGCTTCAATGGACATTGACGACACGGCCGTTGAGGAGCAGCCTATACCAACAACGACCGTAGAAGAATTTGAATCTCAAACACCGTTAGAGCAGATTAGAAATATATCAGAGTTTATCAAAACACATAAGGAGCCCCTAACTGAAGCCCAGCTCGAATCTCTCGCAATCACTCAAGACGATTTTAAACACGCACTTAAAAAGGTTCAACCTTCATCGAAGCGTGAAGGCTTTGCAACCGTTCCAGATGTTTCGTGGGATGATATTGGTGCTCTGCAGTTCGTACGTGATGAATTGCGTATGGCCGTTGTTGAACCTATCAATCATCCTGAATTCTTTGAACGTGTAGGCATTACTAGTCCTGCTGGTGTCTTACTTTGGGGTCCACCTGGTTGTGGTAAAACTTTATTGGCTAAAGCTGTTGCTAATGAAAGTAATACCAACTTCATTTCGGTCAAAGGACCTGAACTCTTGAACAAGTATGTTGGTGAAAGTGAACGCGGTGTTCGTCAAGTATTTGCTCGTGCTCGTGCTTCTGCTCCTTGTGTTATCTTTTTTGATGAACTGGATGCTCTTTGTTCTCGACGTGATGATCAACAAACCGATGCCTCAGCACGAGTGGTAAATACTCTGCTTACAGAGTTAGATGGTGTTGAAAATCGTAGTCAAGTGTATGTGATTGCTGCTACAAACAGACCTGATATGATTGACCCTGCCATGCTTCGTCCTGGTCGTCTTGACAAGCTTTTATATGTAGAACTCCCTACTCCCCAAGAGAGACATGATATTCTTAAAAAACTTAGTATCAGGACACCGCTCCATCCTGACGTTTCATTGCATGATATTGCTAATGATCCTCGCTGTGAAGGGTTCTCTGGTGCAGATCTTGCTTCTCTTGTTAAAGAAAGTGCTGTTGCTTCCTTACGGTCTAGATTTTACTCTTCTGGATCCATGAGAATGGATGCAGTGTTCTCTTATGCTGAAGAAATTTTTGTTTCCAAGGAAGATTTTGATGTGGCATTTACCAAAGTATCGCCCTCTGTATTACCTCAAGATCGAGCTCACTATGAGCGTTTAAGAAAGAAGTATGGATAATTTGAATAAACTTGCAGTCTTGAACTTGTCGGACTTTTATTCATTACGCGTTTTCGCGTTGATTGCGCGACGTCCCCCTTTTTTTTTCCTTCTTCTTTTTATTCCTTTAAACCATGGGGAAATTGATTCGTATTGAAGTAGAAAACTTCAAATCATATAAAGGAAACCAAGTCATTGGTCCCTTCCACCAATTTACTAGTGTCATTGGACCCAACGGTTCTGGTAATTGAAAACCATTTCTGCTCATTTGAAATAAAGCTTACAACTGTTCATTAGGTAAATCCAACTTGATGGACGCCATTTCCTTTGTTCTTGGCGTTCATTCCAGTCATTTACGTTCTCAAAACCTAAAAGACATGATTTATCGCTCTGAAGCTATGAGCCATAACGAGACCTCCAGTAGTGGACGCTCACCTCGACATGCCTCTGTCACCGCTGTCTATCAGAACAATCAAGGTCGCGAGATTCGATTCAAGCGTAGCATCAACAGTAATGGCAACTCGGAATATCGCATTAACGATAGAGTTGTTCAATACTCCAACTACAACACAGCACTTGAAAAAGAAAACATTTTGGTAAAAGCAAAGAACTTTTTGGTATTTCAAGGAGACGTCGAATCTGTTGCAAGCCAAAATCCAAAAGATTTAACAAGGCTTATTGAGCAAATCAGTGGGTAAAGTACTTTTTCCATTGTTTTTTTTTTTTTTTTTTTTTTTTTTTTTTTTTTTCTATTTGTCCTTTAACACTTTATAGTTCCTGGGAATACAAGGATGAATATGACAAGGCAAAGGCAGATATGGAAAAGGCCATTGAGAATAGTGCACACGCATTCAACAAGAAACGTAGTCTTGCTTTAGAAATCAAGCAGTACGAGGCGCAAAAGAGGGAAGTTGAAAAATTTGAAGAAAAAGTAAAAGACCGAAGAGAATGTGTCTTACAGTATCTGCTGTGGAAGCTTTATCACATCGAAATGAAGACAAATAGCTTGGCCGAAGAAAAAGACAAAAAGTACTTTAAGAGCAGTGAGGCCAAGGGTCAACAGGTATGGTTATTATACCGACAAAGGATGTGGTTTGTAACTGTAACGCTTTTAGGATTCCTTGGAATATCAATTCAAAACTGCAAGAGAACAAAGGGCATTGCTTCATCGTGAAAAAACAAGACTTGAAGTTCAAATCCGTAGAATACAGAAAGAATTAGAAGATCAATTGCCTACTTCTATCAAATCTAGAGAGAAGCTAGTTAATTTTGAGAAAAAATTAAAGCAGACCGAGTTAAACATTGAACGTGTCAAAAGGGATGGACAACAGCAGGAGTCTGTCGTTCATTCTCTAGAAAAGGATATGGAGTTATTAATAGCTACAGAAAAAGAATATAACAGTAAATTGAACTTGTGCTTATGAAAATACATGGTATTGACTGTAATATAGGTTCGATTGCTACTACTTCATCAGGTGATATCCCACAGCTAACATTACAACAAGCCAAGGATTACGAAAGAAGAAAAGAAGAAGTAAACAACAACACCACTGAAGAACAACAACAATTGCTGCAGTATCAGCGTCAACGTAGAACTCAACAACAGCGCGCAAACGAGTTACGCATGAAGCTGGAGAGTTTACAAGAGTCGGAAGCTGAAACATTGAGCAAAATTCATGATGCAGAAGCAGAAGTCGTAGAAATCACAGCTGAAGGCGAGAAGAAGACTTCATTATTAGAATCACGTCAAGCCGAATTATCTCAACTTGTAAATGAGCGTGAAACTATTCACCGTCGTGAAGCTGAATTGAACGAAAAACTTCAAAAGACGCTTACAAAGCTCCTTGATGCTAATCTCACGTTACAAGATACAGAGAATGATTCCAAGCTTAACAGTAGCATTGCTACCATGAAGCAAATCTATCCAAGTAAGATATCAAAAGAGACAAGATGGTATTCATGTACTAAACCTCTTTCTTACAGATGTTCATGGAAAATTATCTGATTTATGTAGACCTACGCAGCGCAAGTATGATACTGCAATTGCCACTGTGTTTGGAAGAAATATGGATGCTATTGTTGTTGAAGATGAAGCAACTGCTATCGAATGCATTCGGCATATGAAAGAACAGCATATTCCCACTGCCACGTTCTTGCCTCTTCATTCATTGTCAGTCCCATCCATTAATCAAAACCTTAGCAGTCTTGTGAAAGGAGTGAGATCGGCATTTGATCTTGTCAAATTTGATTCTCAATATGAACAGGTGGTCCGGTATGCTTGTGGAAACACAGTAGTCTGTGATAATTTGAGTATCGCAAAGCGAGTCTGTTTTGACATGAATGAATCTGTTAGAGGTAAAAACGAACCCCCCGCAATAAGTTAATGACATGTCTAATTCGAAATATATAGCGGTTACTCTTGATGGCACTGTCATTCACCCTAGCGGTTTGATGACTGGTGGTTCTGCTCCTACACAACCTGTAACTAAATGGCACGAGAGCGAAGTTGAAGGTTAATTAGAGACGATTTACCGAAATATTCAATTGACTAATAGAATTTTTAGAATTAATGAAACAAAGAGATGAATATCTGGCTGAACTCAATAACATCAGCATGAACAAACGCATGGGCAGCTTGGAAGATTCAGTAAGAAACGATTGCGCGAGATTACAAGCGCAAGTTGATTCACTGAAAGATGACTTGGTATTTGAAATAGCTTACATGCTGAAGTGATACTTATCATCGTTTTTAGTTAGCGACCAATCGAAAGATCGAAGGATTGAATGGCACACTCCAAGATATTCGTAACAAGATAAATGAAGCAAAGCAACCTCTTGGAGAAGCAGAAATATACATGCAGCAACTTGATCAAAAGATTGCAAGTGTTCGTGAACGCATTGCTGAAGTAGAAGACCAAGTGTTTGAAGACTTTTGTGCACTCATTAATGTGGCTAATATTAGAGAGTATGAAGCTATGCTTCAGAACGGTTCGGATGAAGTCTCTGAGCGTCGCGCACAGTTTGCATCACAAAAACAACGTCTTGAAACACAACTTGATTTTGAAAAGGAACAGCTTAATGAGCTTGTCAAACGTCTTCAAAGCTTGGAAGCCAGTTATAAGTCGGATACAACTGCCAAGAGCCAAATAGAAGCTGAATTGAATGGTATGAGTGGAAGAAAGGAGAGCTTGACAGAGAGATTGGAGACATGTAAACAAGAATTGGAAAGAAAGACCAAGAAAGAAGAGGATAAGCAAAAAGAGATAAATGATATTAGCAATTTATTGGAAGTCAAGGGTCGGGATGTTAAGCAAATTCTGAAGGAAGTAGGTACTATTGAAACGGAGATCTCTAAATATTATGCAGAACGAGTGGCAATTTTCAGAAAATGTAAACTTGAAGGAATCAATCTACCCATGCTTCAAGGTTCTATGGATGATATTGTTGTAGAAGGTGAACAAATTTCACAGGCAGAAGGAATGGCTACTGATGATAGCAGCGTGTCTTCCTCAATGGACGTTGACGAACCTCCTTCACAAACCTCTATTTTAACATCCGACTGGACTATTGAAATTGATTATGCACGCTTGGGCCAGCTTCAGCGTGATGACAGTAGCCAGGCTGTGGATAAAGATTTCCAAGACGAGATCAAACGATTAACAGACGAAATTGAGCAAATGGCGCCTAATCTTAAGGCAGTAGACCGACTTGAAAGTGTTGAAGAAAGCCTCAAGGTTGCAGAGGATGAATTTAGCGTGGCAAGAAATGCAGCCAAAACTGCTAAAGAACGATTTAATGCGATCAAGCAAAAGAGGTAACTAGATGACCTTTCAATTACACAGCAGTGAATAACTCTCTCTATTAGGTTCTCCTTGTTTTACGATGCTTTTAGTCATATTTCTGAGCATATTGACAGAGTCTACAAGGACCTCACAAAGAATGAAACCTTCCCCTTGGGTGGTACTGCCTATTTGAGCTTAGAGGATACTGAAGAGCCTTATTTGGAAGGTATCAAATACCATGCTATGCCACCTATGAAAAGATTCCGTGATATGGAGCAACTGTCTGGAGGTGAAAAGAGTGTAGCCGCACTAGCATTATTATTTGCTATACACAGGTATATAAGCACTTATGACTTTGTTTAAAAAAATTAAACACATCTTCCATGTAGCTATAAGCCATCACCTTTCTTCGTCTTGGATGAAGTGGATGCGGCTCTTGATAATGCAAATGTATCCACAGTTGCATCTTATATACGTGAACATGCAACAGACGAGTTCCAATTTATCGTCATTTCATTGAAACAGTTACTTTATGAAAAGGCTCAAAGCTTAGTCGGTATCTATAGAGACCAAGGCTTTAACTCGAGCAAGACAATGACATTGATGGTATTATTATTATTATTATCTTGTGTAAAGAAAGCTGAACTGACTCTCTTTTCTATAGTTGGATCAATATCAAAGTTAATAATAATAAAAAATACCTATTCTGACATAAACTTTTATATGTCAAGCAATCACTTTGACAACCATTGCTAAGGGGATAACTTTAGCATCTCGAAGACTTTACCATTTATGGTATAATCTTGATTTGGTATAAAGTGTTGCATTAAACTCTTGAAAATCCCCTATTGGTCATTGATATTTCCCGAAAACAAATATAATGAGAAGGAGCGTGTCTTTTTTTTTTTTTTGTTTATTTTTAAAGAAAAATACATGACCAAAACTAACGGATTCGAATACATTATTCCTGATAAACAAACTACCAACTTGGGTGTTCAATTAAAAGAAAAGGATCATTTACAAATCGTCGAAATTCCTATTCCAACACCAGAGAAAGGCGAAGTGCAAGTTCAAGTAAAGTGTACGGGTATTTGTGGATCAGATGTTCACCTTTGGAAACACGGTGAGATCGGTATCTTTCCTGTGACTCAACCTCAGCTTTTGGGTCACGAAAGTGCTGGTATTGTGACAGCAGTAGGTGAAAATGTCACGTCGTTAAAGGTTGGAGACAGAGTTGCTATTGAAGCGTAAGTTAATTTTATTCTATTGGATAACCAAATAACTCTTCTTATATACTTTAGTGGTATTCCATGTAGTCTGTGTGACCAATGTATGAATGGAAGATATCATCTTTGTCCTGACGTCGTATTTAAATCAACACCTCCATATGATGGTTTATTAGCAAAATATATCACACATCCTGCACGTTGGCTGCATAAAATCCCGGATAATCTTAGCTATGAAGAGGGCGCCTTACTTGAACCATTATCAGTTGCGATTGCTGCTATTGACAGAGTTCGAGCCAAGTTTGGAAAATCATTACTGATCACAGGCTGTGGACCTATTGGTTTACTTGTTCTTGCGGTTGCAGCTGCTACTGGTATTTATCCAATTGGTATTACGGATGTACAAGAGAATCGTCTAGAGTATGCAAAAAAGATGGGAGCCACGTTCACATACAAGGTTACACCTGGTAAATCTGAAACAGAGACTGTCAAGGAGATTCGAGACCTCTTTGGTGGTGAAGGAGCAGAGTGTACGGTTGAATGCACAGGAATCGAGTCATCTTTTAGAACTGCCATCATGGCAACGCGAGATGCTGGTACTTGCTGCCTTGTGGGCGTTGGAAAGAATGATCAAAGCATTCCTGTAAATAACTTTGCCATGAGAGAAGTTGATATTCGAGGCTTATTCAGGTAAAATATGACAATTGACATAACCCAACATCAATATGCTTACAAGTAATAGATATCATCATACTTATCCTCGTGCAATCAATTTGATTGCCAGTGGTACAGTCGATATCAAGCATCTCGTCACTCACAAGTTTGAATTCAAAGATGCTCTCAAGGCTTTTGAAACAGCCAGTAATTATTCCACTGGTGCCATCAAAGTCCAGATTACAAATTAAAAACACGAAATATAAATGATTTATTTACAAACTACTACTTGTCTTTTCTTCGTCTGCCAACACAATTTCCTTTTCTATTGAAGAAAATATATCAATGCCAGCTTCTAATGAATCAATCAATACGTTCAAACGAGGACCATCTAATCCAGGTTCCTGTCTGATTTGATCCAAGTCTGTGCTAAATGCTTGAGTTATTTTAGTCATAAATAAGTCTCTGAATCGCTCAGAGCTTGTCTTGTCCTTTTGAGGCATATTATCATCATCATTATTACTATCTTTTTCTTCTTCTTTTTCTTCTTCTTCTTCTTCTTCTGTATCTTGATCTTCAGTCTCATCCATAAAAGTATCCACTATAGAACCATCATCTTCGTCTACTTGTTTCAAGACGTGTTCTAATTCTTTAGGATCCATTTCTTCATCCAAATTATCAAATAGACTCTCTTCATTTTCTATATTATTTCATGTTTATACAACTCCAATGCAATGTAGCTGTTCTTTTACCTTTATCAATCTAAACATATTGCGTCAGTTTAAGAAATAGAAAGTGTCTTTATTTTATTTTTACTTTGTCTTGTCTTTTTGGAGCTTTAACAGGCTCTCTTTCTATATTTGCTGATGCTGCTCTCTTTTTTGATTTTACCATAATGAAGAAAAAAATGTAGTAACTCATATTACCAGAAATAATTTGTTCTAATGAACAAGTATATAACAAGTCACATTAGCAGTCACTGGGCCAATGGTTTTGGCATGCTCATTACAACAATGGGGACACCAACTTCATAAGGGCAACATCTCGTAGGAGAAGATGGGATAAAAAAGTACATGCCGTATTGTTGGGCTTTTAATAACACATCATACAGCTTTGTTCCTGATCACTCAAACTAAATTTGAGAGTCTATTCTGGCTTAATATTTTCATCCCTCTTCTCTCTTGTTTGATAATGATGCCCCTAGACAATCTTGTCTTGGATAATCACCGTTACTCTTTACTCTAAGCTATTATATATATAACTTCCAACTAGGAGTATTCGCTATTGTAACATTTATCGTCTAAGCCTCAATGCTACAATAAATTGTGAGAAAAATATAATCAATGTGTTCATAATACATATTGTAAATATCTACACATGCTCTTCAAGTTGAATGATAAGACTTGAAGCCCTGGCTGATCCATATCTGTATTCTTTTATTTCTTTCATTAGTAAGGGAACATAATTTGGAGGGAAACACTACGCACACGCAAAAATGCACGCGAAAATGCACGCGAAAACACTATGGACACACCAGAACAGAAGGTTTTATTTATTTGTATAAAACGTCATTGTCTTTCAAGTCGTTTTTTATACAGGATGGCTCATATAATGATAGCAAACTAGGTCAAATTAACTTTCTATACTTCTTTTCAACCTGTCAGGTACCATGGTTGGTTTAAAGGTCTCAGGTGACTCGAGTCAAAATGGCAGGTACAGCGTATTGCCTGCTGTCTCAAAGTATATAGATCTATTATATACATCTGCAACTAGCTGAATACAAATAATCGAACCAATAATTAAGTGGAGGAGCAAGGTTATAATTACTAAGAATTCTTTCAAAATATGTTATGTTCATTTTATCTACATATTTCAAGTTACTTTAGCATTCACTTTAAAAGATAGTATTTTGTATGTTTATCTTGATGCAATTCATGCTTAATTCTCATGCCAGCATAATCTCAAATCAATCAACCAATCGCAAAGTGGGGTATTTGCCGTATTTCTACGTTTTTACCAAAGAAGACTATATCTTTTGACGTAATCTAATCAATATATTTAGTACACAGGCCAAAGTTATCTTTTTTATTCGACATTAGCATAATACCTCGTATTAATTCTACAACACTGACTCATGTCGTTTATAGTCTGTAGTAGTTGATGACAATTCATAAGATGTAATTGGTTGACAGCATCTATTCTTCAATTTAAAGATCAATTTTCTTATTCCCATGAATCACTTCCTTTGTTAATAAAAGGATTACAAAGAGACTCATTTCATCTTCTTGTATTCCAAATCTTTCCCGCCTATTGACCAATTATCACAATATTCATAGCGTTTTTGCGTGTGTATAAGAAAAAACAGGGGCTTGCTATTTATAAAATATCATTCATTCATTATAGAGGACTTCTTGGAGTTCTTCTTTTAGACGGCATTAGGATTTGTACCTGATCAATTGTTGATCTGAGAGCTGAAACCTAGACACAAACAGGAGAGTATTTATTCCGAGAAACCTCATTTAAATTTTTAATGTAATAAACAGTAAGCTTCTATTCCGGTTCTATTGTTATGTCATTGTGAAGCTCATCTTATCTTATTGTACTCATTGGTCCTCTGCTTGTCTCAGTGCAGCTTTACTGATAACACTGGATCAAGATGTGTTAATGCAAAGACTATAAAGCTTATTCGCCGTTTATAAGTCAGTATTTATTCCTTATGATGTTATTCTTTATCATATCTGAAGTAACCCTTATCTGCATGAATGATGCTGTTCAAGCTTTATTGTATATTTTATAATATTTTATTTTATAACACTAGACAAACCACACCTACATTCAACACTATGTATAGCACTAAAGTATAAGAAAAGTATGTGTCGATGAATCTGTAATAATCTCTTTATTATGTTGAGAGTTCATCATTAAAAATAGTTTCATTTTATAAGAAAACAGGATTATTGCATGGATTTATCACGGCCAATGAGTATTGGGCATGACGTATCTATAAGAATAACGTATTTTGTGGTCAATCTTTTCTTTTGCTTTTCTTTCTTCAAAGAATGTAGTATTGAAAATTATGCAAAGAGTAAAACCCAAAAAAACAATTATGTATACGCCACATTAATTTTATTTTAGCCTGTATTTCCGCGTGTGCGTAGTGTTTCCCTAATTTGGGAGCAGAGTTGGATCAGAAATTGTGACGGGTTATCTTTTCATTTCCTTTAAGCTTTTTTGAATCCGGTCAATTCTCCTTTTATTATTGTTATTATTGCCAAAATGTCAATCTACGAAAGTAAAACATCAAGTCGTAAAGGCAATAACTCCAAAAAGGGTCAAGCACATCAAAACACGACGGCATGGAAAGCCAACAAAAATTCTAAAAAGACTCGACAGATAGCAGCCTTGCCAGTATACGGCCTCTGTCAGCGTTGCACTGATGTTATTCTGTGGCGTAAGAAGTATAAGAAATATAAGCCTTTGACTACACCCAAGCGATGGTAAGTTGTTTCTTTTTATTCTTTGTTTGATACACTAATATAATATTTTAGTACTGGCTGTCAAGAAAAAGCTATTAAAGAAGCATACCATGTCTTGTGTGATAACTGTGCTCGTAATAGAGGTGTTTGTGCAAAGTGCTTAGAATCAAAGGAGATTATTACAACAAAAGAAGAAGCATTATTGGGTCCAAAATCAGAAGATGAAGAAGGAGAGGAAAGTGATGATGATGAAGAAGAAGAAGAAGACTCATAGAATGTATTTTATATATTTATTATCATATTTGCAAATTGCATCAGTAAATTGTACAAAGCACCATTACTTGACCTTAATCATTGTTTTTCTTTATTATAATTTAATGACACATTCCCTTCATTTTCTTATATAAAATCAAGATTTATTTCATTAGAAAACATGACTACATAAGCAACTTGAAGGGATAGCCTCCGTTTTTGATCTTGAACAGAGCCAATAATATACTAAAGATAAATACAAAGCATCCGATCCATAAAAAGACAGCAAATCTTTGTCGACTCTTTTCTTCAAAATGAGGTACCATCTTGATTAATGCAAGCACGGACAATCCAAGAGATCCATCTACAACTATAATTAATCCTTGTCCTGTTATTAAGGCCATTACTTACATATACTGGCAACTATCTGTGACTCAATACCAAGTTGTGATGAAAAACTAGCAAAAAAGTTAAATAGCCTGCAATCATACTTACACATTTATGATTTTACCCCTGAGCGATGTAATTGATTTGTCCACTTTGAGTTGGAATAACATAAGCTGGTGCGCGAATACGGTTCCACATATAGCCAGATGTCATTATCAATACGGTCAAGATGGAGACAGCAGTCCAGGTTGTCTTGTGATAGACGATAAATCCAAAATTACGATATATCAACTTGAGAATGGCTGCTGCTCCAATCGCAAGGAATAATTGACCACCAAATTTGACATAGTTGAAAGGTCTCTTCACTTTTACTTTGAATCCAGTTTGTTGACTCAAAAAGTCAGCAAAGGTCTCTGCAGCAAAACCACTAATATATTATCAACATATCATTTCTATTATTAAAGAGGTAACCACTTACTTTCTGGTAAGATCATACTTGATAAACTCTTTTGATTCTCCAGCCTTTTGAGGTGGAAAGTAAAAGACATTGGGTGCAGATACAAGTTGAAGCTATGACCCAAAAAAAAAAAAAAGAATGAGCTTATTTACTTACGATGATATAGGACGTACCTTTTGGTAAATAGCTTGTCCATCAGCAAAGTCAAGGTGTCCAAAAAAGAGGTCCTTATTATGCTTGCTACTTTGGATGCTTTTGGCGACAAGACTGAACTCGGGGTCAAATTCACTATAATAAATTTATAAGCATGACGCGCGTCTCATTCTGCTACATGTTGAAGCATATTACCGGCATGGATGACAGTTGAATTGAGGGCTAAGGGCAGTCAATAACACGACCATGCCATAATTACGTTTTCCTTCAGTGAAGCGATCATAGGTATTAGAATTTAGCTTGATAATGCCTTCTTGGTTGATAAGAGATGTAAGCTTATCCTTTTTAGGGTCTGCCTGTGCTAAAGTCAAGCTGATATAAATAGCGAGTGCGCAAAAGAGCGAAATGACTCGCTTCATGATGAATAAGGTGCAAACTAAAAAGAAGAAAGTGCTATTACTGAGTTTTGAATAAATTAATTTATGAAGAAACAATTTGTAGATGAATATTACTTGAAGGAATAATCAGAGATAGAGAGGAAAGATATAACTTATGGTTATGCTCAGTAAAGATAGCATGAGCTGATGATGAGTTGGAAGAAATAAAGACATAACCTCGTCAAATTGATACTTAAAGACTTTCAACTAGCCCGAGTAAAGTATAAAAGCATACTCAGTTCTTGATCAACTACATTGATTCAAATACTGCATCAACTGCGAATCAATACTACGACGAGCTATGTAAAGCTTTTCCCAGGTTTAAAAGAACATCAGTCAATGCAGTTTATAAGCATATGAGAACGAAATGTAATTATCTTTGAAGAGAGCTGAGATTTCTCTGTGAAGAACGAGATTTGATATGACACTTCGAAAAAGAAGGTTATATATATTAAAAAATGCAAAGAGAATCATGTTGATTACCAGAAGAATTGTGCTTTTATAGATGAAGCCAATTTCAATCTGTACATCATGTGAAATCGAGCATGGACCTCTAAAAATCAACTTACCAAGGTTAAAGTCCCAACTCGGGGGGGGGGGTACAAGTATTGCTGGTACTATCGACATATGTAAGAGAAATTCGTGTGTATATAAGAAAAGAAAGGTTACCCGAACATCCGAGTTTGTAATAGCAGAAAAAAGAGCTAATACAGATCATATTCTTATCTTCTTGAAGAGTATGTTAGATATAATAGATAAAGGAGGAATGAAAGGAGGTTTTATGGAGATGAACAACGTAAGTAACTTATGATGAGCTTCTAATATCAAACACGCGTTATAAATCTTTTTCTTAATAAGCTAATACCGTAAACATATACAATGACTTGTGTAATGACTTTTTCTTTGTAGCTTCTGCAAAAACGGGATTGTTGATATTCAAAAATAATCCATGTATTTATTATAAACAATGGTTTTCATTTAAACATCGATCCCAAAAGGACTCTGTGTATCTTATCAAGTGACCTTATTGAGCTCAATTGGACAATCTACACACAGTGTTTAGCTTTTATTCTTTTTCCAACGATTCAAGTGGAGTAGATAGCAGTTTCTGTGCAAGTTCTTTCTCAAGAGCCTTTTCATACTCTAGTAGCACTTGGTTCTCTTCATCATGATATCCGTAATAGTTGGCGTCTATGTCACGGTTGATCTCTGTTATTGATCTATTAACAGGCTCTGCAACCTCTTGTTCAAAGAGTTCTCTCACTCCTGGTAAATCTCTTGCACGACCAAAGTATCTATATACAAAGTATATAAGCATACAACAAAGATATACACGCGTATAGTTTATGTTTACCTGTATCCTCTAATGCCTGGTGCTTCTCTACCTTCATAACTAAACATCCTTGGACCTGATCTCTAAAAGATGATGAGTATTGTTAATCACATATACGTGTCATATTTACTGTATAGTCTGGACCACCCAGTTCGACAATTCTCTTTTCCCAATGATATTTTTGACCCATCAGTTTGTTGATTTCATCGTTCAAATCGCGCACTTGATAATCAGATAAACTGACTGACAAAAGAATAATGATATTAGGTTGATCATGACAATGAGCTGGCACATGTGTTTGTTTTTTTTTTACCATCTTGAATTTTAGCTATTTTTCGAGATATTTCACTCAAAAGATCTCTTCTCCACATTTCAGCTTCTGTTATCGAGCTAACTGAACCTGCAAATCCTGGTCTGCGTTGTTTTGTTTTTGCTAATCCTAACTGTGCTGCTTGTGCTTCACGGAATCTGTAAAGCATAGATTGTGCCTTTTCTTCATTACGAGCCTTTGGTCATGTCAGTCTTGTCTTTTTCTTATTGACTTGTTTCTTACCATTTTTGCTTGTATATTTTTTTACTGTCTTGAAAAGCTGGTAAAACAAAAAAAAAAAAAAAAAAAAAAATATATATATATATATATATATAATACAGAGAGAGAGAGAAACTGAGGTGACTGGCTGTGTTGATATGAATATCATGACAAAATATAGAATAGTTCACCAACTTGGCTTAGAGATCATGTTATCAAATGTACATATAAGCACTCATGTGTATGTATTATGTTCATAAACCTCATTTTGTGTGAAATAAAAAGAAAATCAACTCAAGATCAATTAATGTCATAATAGCAAACACATTGTAAACCATCATCTCCCATTCTCGCTCTCCCTCTCTCTTACTCACTCTCTCTCCCTTTTTAATAGAAATAGTTGCATCAATATAAACTTGCTTCTTTACACAAAATACAGCACTTGTAACAAAAAGCATTTATTGTAAATTAATCATGGATTTAGTTGGCCTTGGGAGGGACAATGAATTGCTACATTAGATTCATTAGAAAACAATTCTTCCCTTGTATTTATATATAACACTTACTTGTTCTTTAGCAACGCCATTTTCCCACTTGGCGAATTTGAGGTTGTTTTGGTTACGACGGAGAGCAATGGCACGAGGCTCATCCTTTAAGGCATTACGAACAGCACGAGCACAAATGTTGGCGTATTGAAGATAGCTAATTGGAATATGAGTTTACTGACATGAGACTACATATATATATATATATATATATATTGACATACGTAATACCAGCAGCTTTCCAGGCAGACATTTTTGTTATTTCTTGTAGGAAGAAAAGATTTTTTTATTACTGGGTTATCCACCCCCTCTCTCATCCACCCCCAAATGAGAGCCTTTTCAGCGGAGAATGAATGTATTTATGACGTTTTTTTTTAGCACTGTAAACTGGACACACACACATCTTGTTTATGATTTATGAAAATATTCACTTAAGCGTGTTTTTTGATTTTATTAAACAGCTATTTTTTGTTGTAAATAATATGAGTAGCCTTTACAATGAATTGAAAGAGAAAAATTAAGCTTCAGAAGGACATTCGCGTGCCTATGGATAATAATGAATATCTGTACTCTAAACCCACAACATTATGAACTTACAATATGACCGGTTTGTTGACACTTGTAACAAGTCTTTGCTTGAGTAGGTTGATCACAATCTCTGGAGATGTGACCAGAGTTACCACAGTTGTAACACTTGGGACCTTGACCCATTGAGCAACTATGATACGTTAGATTTATATGTGTGTGTATATACTCCTTATTATACTTACTCGCGACTGATGTGACCAGCTTGACCACACTTGTAGCAAGATCTACCACCACTGGATCCATAGCCACGGCTACCACCATAGCCACTGTTACCTTCAGGACAATCACGAGACATGTGACCAGTTTGATTACAGTTGTAACAAGTAGGACCACTTTCATAGAAGCTAGGACATTCACGAGACTACGACAAGCAATGAGTATATACACGTCAACTAGATTTTCTGCAGTTCTTTACCAAGTGACCGGATTGATTACACTTGAAGCAGAGTTTTTCAGCACGAGGCTCTGGACTGTGCACATATAATTTATCAGTAACTCATTATATACACATAAACATGCAAACACATACCAGTCCTTGGACATATGACCTTCTTGTTGACAGTTATAACTACATACGCACAATGGTAAGTCTATATTCCCTTCACACTCCCTTTTCCCTCATTTTTTACCAAACTGATTCAGACTTTTGGCAATCTCTAGCCTGATGACCGGCTATTATAAAAAAACATAAAGTATAAGCAACACTGTTCATATATCACCTCTTTCTTCTACTCCTTTTATTTATTTATTATTTTTTATACAATAAAAATAACAAGTAAACGAAATTAGGAGTAGATTAACAAATCCACACAAACAAACAAAAAAAGAATAAGATCTGTGTGAATTTGCTATGCAAAGAAAGAAAGAAAGAAAAAAAAAAGATAGATGTATAAACTAGTGTTCTATAGAGTGACTATATAGAATGATAGATTTACCACACATAATAATCACTAATGGAGACAATACATATCTCTTTTGTAGAATATACATCTCTGTTTCCTTTTTTTTTTTTTTTCTTTTCTTTGTTATTAAAATTGGAATTTTTACTTGCGTTCACCACATTTGTAACAAGATCTACCACCAAAAGACATTTTTTATAATTGAATAAAAGAGAAAGAAAGAGAGAAAAAAAAGAGGACAACTTTTCCTCTTTTTATCTTTCGGGGGGCATAAAAGTGGGGATCAAATAAGCAGATGGAAAAAAAATTTTTTCTTTGCTTATCCAATCAAAAAACATGAATGCAAAACTATTTTATTCATTACACAATTATCTTTTACTTATAGAACAACAACAACAGCCCAGCTGTCGAATATACTTTTTTAATTCTTTACTTCAAGTCTCTTTACTGGGTATTTCTTTGCCAAGTATCTATGAACAGGTCCAATCACAATTATTTTCTCATAAGCCAAGGCTGCCAAACAATTGCCAATACAGAGAGCCCAGAGTTTCCATCGAAAATCCCAAGGCATGACGTTATGTCCTAATGGTGTATTATAAGGTTCAATATAGATCGATGGTACGGTATAATTCATTTGTTCAAGCACTTCACTTGTTCCACAGTTGAAACGGAATAAGCATCCGAAACGATTGGGATCAGCCAATAACCAATAAGAAACAATGGCAATGTAAAGGAGCCAAAGGAAGACAAGCGCATAGTTGCGATAGAAACTCTTTCGGAACTTGTAACCAAAATTGAACACAGCTGCATTATTGATGAATTGGAACAGACAGACAAGCGCAAGCACCTCTGCTTCATAGTTGTCTGCTAATAACCACCATTTGGAAATATCTACAGCGGACGAATCAAATTCGTGGCATCGGAACCAAGGCTGCTTGAAGAGCATCACAAACGCTCCTATCAGGAATAACCAATTGATGGTGACAAGCCCCAAACCGGATGCAAGCGTCTGTGGACCCAACAGTTGCGCAGTAGGACGCTGATCCTCAAGTCGTTTAGCAGCACGTGATTGAGACACAGCCCAGGTGAGCAAGACGGTAATGAGGACATCGACGGCGATCCAGACATTTTGCGACATAGTAATAGAAAAATAGAAAGTGTATATCTTTAGCATCATCATCACTTGGCCGTACATAACTAAGTACTTGTAGTTTGTAATGGATGTAGCAAGAGCACCACGACCCTGACGAATCAATTCAACACAAGAGCGTACACTGCGAATGCTTGTACTAAACGGAGACACAATTGAGGCTTCAGCATCTGACATGGCAATACCAACATGAGCAGCACGAAGAGCACCACAGTCATTACCGCCGTCACCCGTCATGGCAGTTATACCACGTTCCATATGAAGCTGGATACACTTGACTTTACCTGAGGGCGTCATACGAGCGAATACACGAGTGTCCAAGAGATACTTTCTCATCTTGTTATGATCACAAAGCCAATCAAATGCCTTACCAGTAACGGCCAGTTCAACTGGTGTATGATCTTGATTCAAGAGCACCTCATCCACATTGACGTCCGGAAAGAGCTCAGGTTCATTCACATCAGACCAAACAATGCGGTTCTTGCTTTTATCCAAATCTCCCAACAAGACACGAGCACCTTGCTGAACCATACCACATTGTCGAGCGATATAGACTCCTGTAAGCGCAGTATCACCCGTGATCATCACTGTTCTTGTCGC